>NIJG01000099.1:4874122-5007386 GCA_002201625.1 Euglossa dilemma | reverse complement strand
GAGAGAGAGAGAGGGAGAGAGAGAGAGAGGGAGAGAGGGAGAGAGAGAGGCTCGGAAAAGCGTCTCGAATTTTGCTGCGAGCTATCGCGCATGGTCGATTTCTATTTACAGCTCAGACAGCTCCGTCGATCCGTCGATTACGAACCGGATGCGCATGTGTCCCGCTTCTTGGCTTTTTACGAGGGCCGGGTATACGACTCCGATGTCGTTCCACGCGGATCCGCCCTTACGCGCACGCCGGTCGCTGACTTCTACGGCGGAAAGAGAGAAAAGAGAGGCGAGAGAGCAGCCGGGTTATGAATGGAAATATGTTAACGGTTCCAAACTTGGCATCGCTGCTCCGTCTGCTCTTTGAAGCGAGAGAGCGACCCTATCTCCTACTCTCCTGCCTCTTTATCGCGAGCCCGGCGCTGCTCTTGCCGAGTTAGTCGTTACAAAAAGAAACGGCAAAAGTTCGCAATGAACGGTATTGGAAATAACGACGCCATCCTCTGTGGATTCCCCACTTGTTTCGTTCGTTCCTGCGGTAATTCTTTCAAATTCCATCTCTCCGAAGGAAAGTCGCAACGACGATGCATTTTCCAATCTCGCGCGATTTTCGGCGAACCCCGAGGAGATCGAAATTCCGTCGGAACGGTGAAATAAAGCTCGGCCGAGATCGAGCTAAACAAAAGCGCGCAAACGCGCCATCTGTTTTGCGATTAAACGATCCAGAGCGAGTACTCGCGTCGTTCTCCTCTCTCGCTTCCGCGGATCCCGTTATCTCTCGTCCTTCTCCGCGTTCCCACCGCGCGTGCACCTTATCGTTCCCTTTATTCCCGTGCATTTCGCATTCCCGCCTCTCGCCCTCTTCCATGCTGCCCGTATTCCCTCGCCGGTTCTCGCCGATCTCGGTTATCGCCGGCTGCTCGCTCGCCTCCTTTCTCTCTCGAGATCATCCTCCGTGGAGCGAGAGCGCGGCGCGCATCGCGAAAGTGCGTAACATGGCGTTCCGAGGCGCCAGAAAAGGAAGAACAGGCAGCCGGTGGCTGGCGGTGAAACGAGACGAGCGCGACGACGACCGGCGCGGGAGAAAACGAACCAACGAAAGGAAACGGATAGGGGAGCTTCCAGCTTACGCGCTCCGCCGGCTACCTCGCCGCTTCGACCGCGAGTTCCTGCCTCGCTTTGATCACCGGCCATTCCTCTCGCCGCTCCTCTCCGCAGCCGATCCGATTCCTCCGCAGCCGATTTCGGCCTTTCATCGCCGCGATTAATCCTCCTTTCAGCCGTTCCACGATCCGCACAGTCTTTCGGCTATGGTCCGTCGAACGTGTATATCGACTCGGGTGATTGGCCCAGTCTCCGGCTGAATAGATCTCTGTATCGAATCGGATGGACGATATCGGAACGGTTGAAAGGATGCAGCTACTCGACTAGCATGTAGCACCGTCGATCGCGTCACGCAACTGTAGCGATATCGTTTCTTAATCTCGTAGAAACGAAACTATGTTGGAGAATTGGTTTGTTCGGTTATCGTTTGCGGAATACGCGCTTCTAGAGTCACTGGGACGGCTAGTTTTCCAAGTAAATACCTCCGCGTATCTGTGATATCGTTTGTTACGCATCGACGATGAGAATTGCAGAGAATTCAGCGCGTTTTTAATTAAGCTAAAACGCGAGTAGAGCGGTGTGTTTAATACGCGCTTTATCGGGTCGCGAGTAAAACCGTAGACCCTCGACGATGCTTTGGAAATCCTGCGAAATAGAGAATTATCGAAAATGATCGAGCGATAGGAATAGGAAAGACGCGAGAGATTTCCGAGGATGTCGTCTGGTGGTATCTCGCGGAGGTGGCATCTCTGGCCGAAGGAAAAAACGACCGCGAGAGCTCGCTTTCAATTCCGAGAAGCATTTTCCCCCGCGAATCGATTTAATCCCCTTTTGAATTCCGCACAGGGCACGGAGTAAATTCGCGCGTACTACGCGGCGTGGTTAACGAACGTCTGACAAAAGGAGGATAAGAAAAAGAAGCGCGAGAACCATCCTCCGGCACGGAGAAACTCGTCGAAACAGCGTGGAACGATGCTCGGCGAGCCCGACGAAAATTTTCATTCATCCAGCCTCGTTATTTCGACGCGTCGTTGAACGCTTTCAGCCTTTCTTCCCGCCTCGGTCACGTGCTCGCGAAACTCGTCCAGAGAGGATCGACCGGTCAATGGACCACGTGTTTTCCGCCACGGCAGCCATCAGGAATTTCGTGTACGATCCCATTCAGCCTTCCCTTATCGATAAAGTCGCCGGGTCTAGCGCCGATCCGCCGATGAATGCCTCCGCTGTTCCGTGTAATCCGCTCGAGTCGACGTCCAATATCCGTCGCGACGCGTCCTCCACGCGAGTGCACGCGGAAAAATGCCACGTGATCCTATATCCTGTTTCGTGTATCGATTTCATCGCTTGACGCGCAATTTTTAGGCGCGCCGAACATCCGTCTCGCCCACTAGCCACAGATACTTTCGAGCCGTGCAAGTACGAGGACGATGATCTCGCCAAAACACGGTGTATCCTGTGATTTTCAGCGTTTCTCGAATCCAGCTTTGATACAGTTTCCGAATTTTTCCTACTCGCGAGAAAGTGAACGCGGCTAAATAACAAACACAGAGGTAATGGTCTTCTTCTGCGAGTTCAAATTTTATTTCGCATTTCGAGAAACGCTACAGGCTATAGAATTAGTCATCGTTTTCTCCATATCGCATCGCAAGAGACGCGTGCGTTACGTGAATCGATTGGAGCGAGTGTCGCTTTGGATGAACTCGATCGCTTCGAAATCTCGTGAAATCTCGGGTACAATCCTCTGCGGGTCATGGGTACCGTTCGGCGTGACCCTCGTTCCTCTGGGTCCTTAACTTGAGCCATTTTCCAAGTCGTAGAACCTTGGATCGAACGTTTCTCGAGGCAAAAGACGTCAAGTAGAAATCTTTCTAAATTTCCCATCTATTCGACGCAGTTTTCCACATTCTCGAGAATCTCTTTAACCCTTTGACTGAAACTCGGATGACCGGAGGAAAAGCACGATCCATCCCGAGAGAGAAGACTATGAATCTCGTTACTCTTCGGAGCTGACGTCTATTAACAATCCAGGGGGCTACCGTAATCTTTATCGATTTTAATCAAGCCCGCATCTGCCCGCTTGGCAGCGACCAGCGTTGATCGATTCGCCTGCGAAGCCCATTGTGCTATTGCACGACCGTGAAGAAAATATCGCGCGCGCGCCGCGAATTGCTCGCAACGCGTCCTCGATTGATCGCGTTCCTCGCTCGGTGCTATCTTCGCATCTCCGGAGGATCGTCTCTCTGCCAGACACGCGGATCAATGTTGCGTGACTCGCGTGGAAATCACCCGACACCCACGCGCCTTCCCACCGAGCTCTCGCGACTTTCCTCCACCCCCGCAATGTCGATCGCTCGTTTACGCTTGCATCCGACGTTCTAATTAATTCGACGATCGACTTTGAATCGCGCGGCAACGCGATCGATTTTGAATCGCGCGACAACGCGATCGATTCTGCAATCGCATCGAATCGAACCGAATATCACGCTTCTACCAGTCATTTTCGCGTGTCGCGATAATTTGCCAAATTTCCCTTCTCTCGTTGGCGGTGGTACGTTGTCAACGGGAGTTGGCGGTGAACGGGAAAATCGCCGCGAATAGCACGGTGGTAGATGGTGTAACGAAATTTTATTCCGCCACTTCGCTGGGAAGCTGTTAACGCTCGATGATGAAAAGCCAGCTCCGCGAACGCGTATCGGCGTGACGTTTTTAATTAACACTTTCAGATAATGGTCGTTCACAAACATTGCCGGTTAACTACTTTGTGGAAAATGTGTCGAAACGTAAGAGCGTATTCAAGCACCGATCTCTGCGAACGAAATCGATAATCGAGGATCTATCTCGTTCGGCGAGCGTGCGAAGCAAATTACCTTTATACGCGACGCGTTGGCTCGATTTTGAAAATTCCAGAGGGTTCTACGTGTATTACAAATTTTACCGACACGTAGAACAGAAAGAAAAAGAAGAAACACGTTCGTATAAATTCAAGATCGGCCTGGCGACAGTAAATTGACGTACGACAAGGGGTCCTTTGCTTCAACTTCGTCGGTGAGAAATTACCATAAGTACCCGACTACTGTTACATCGAGAATTATGTTGGAGATTTCGAATTAATCTCACGACGGTCGAGATACTTGTCGACGATGCGAAATATTAGGTCCGAATAGCGAAGAAAGGAATTCGTTAGAAAGCAGAAATTATTCGCGAACGAAGGAACGTACGCTGCTCGTGAACGAACGATTATGGTCGATACGCCGTGTAACCCTTGCTTACGATCGACGTGGCTCATCGGTATCTTCTAGCGACTCTGAATGACTGAATTCTTTGTTCGCGCGTGCAAGTTCGTTCTGGTCAATGACGAATTTCTAAGAGGAGTTGCAATCGGATCGAGTAAACCTCGCCGACGATAAATCGCACCAGGAAACGAGACCGTAAACACGTTCGATGATAATTCGTCGAATTCCTTGCCGATTAACGCACAATGCAGAAAAATAATGTCACCGATTAAACTGGAATTCGTCTCGAGAGAATTTCAAAGACAAATGGCGGAATACGAATAATAATTGGACTGATCCGAATTTTACGAAAAAACATCTTCGAATTTCGATATCGAATATATCTTTCTGTCATCCTCCGCGACATTTTAGAGATATTTATCGCCGAATGGGATACGTCTTTACTTTCGCAAATTTTGGGTTTGAATTCGGGTTGAATTCAAATATCTACCAGAGACTAGGAGAAAGTCAATTTGCTATCCTTTTCCAGTGAAAGATTTACGGAATATATCGAGATTTCTTTAATATCAATCCTTTGACTACTGTGGACGCTTATAGGCGCTCTCAGTATCACAAACGTAAAATTTGCTCAAAGGGTTAAAAGGATAAAAACTCTTTATAAGAAAGTTAAAAGACTATTTGATCTTTTTTGCTTCATCGGAAATATGTTTTCTATATCAAAAAAGACAAGTAGGATTGGGAAACCATATGAAGAAATATTTTAACTTCTTTTTATATAACGTACCTCCGAACTTAAACTATATATCATAAATTCATAATCATATTTTTTGGAAAAGTTCGCCGTAGCGAAAGGGTTAAAGAATTACGCGAGCAAATTGTCGAGTATTTCGGTACGTTTGGTAAAATGTCTAATAACGATGATTTATTAAAGTAGTCAGATATAATAAATCGATGGTATCTGATGAGAAACTAGATTTCCGCGATGTTTGTAGCACGATCGATTAGGAAGAAGTGTCGTCCTTGGAGCCTGACAGCGAGGGTCTTATAGCGTTCATCGGTGACATCGGATTTTGCATCATCCAGCCTAGCTTCGAGGAACCCTTCAACTTATCACTTTTTTTCCCGAAGCAAAACAAATCCCGGTATACAGGGTGACGCCATGCAAACACGGATTCGTCTCGCATAGATAATTACGATATCGTAACTTCTGTTTTTCGTCGGAACGCGGTCGAATGATTTCGATATAGACGCGAACTCGAACAACGTTAACACCTAGGTGTGCTGCAATGCACGAGCCGACTGCTAAACTCGAGATGCGATATTATTTCACGACTAAATTTAGAATTCGCAGTCATCTTGCTAGTTTTTCTTCTTTTCGCAAGAATATGGCTTCGACGTCTACGCGTAATTTTCTTCGGATATTAGAACGATACGGAGAAAGAGCTACCGGCAAAGTCCGATAAACGAGATAGATGAGTTTAAGTGCGTTCTTGTGTGATATAGTCGGTATCGTACCAATTCCGATGAAATACCTGCATTTCGTGAGATATTCGAGGAATCGACGATTCCGTGGACACCGCGGGCGAGACAAGATGAAGAGCAAGGGGATCTTTTGGCAGGCGAAGCAACGAGAATTTTATTAAGAAAATCGGCTGAATCGGGTACAAGAGAGGGCTTCTCTTCGTGTTTCGCTCGGCGGCTTGCCGGTGAGATACAACGTTAGCGTTTCTCCGAAAGGACTGGCGCAAAAGGAAGGAGAGTTGGCCAGCGAGACGAGGACAGCTCGCCAGACGAAAAACGAAGAGGCGAGAAGGTGAGGAGGCCAGAATACGGGAATAGCCTCGTCATATGCTGACTACCGTACTTAAAGTACCGACAGTTTCCACTTCTAAATATAAAATTTCGATCGATCTGCCACCGACTCGACGTTGAAACCGCTGCATTTTCTTTCGATAATCTTGGAAATCTAGCAATGCAGCTTCGATCCGATATATTCCACAGTATCGAGGAGTAGTACCGAGGCATCGTCTCTCCGACGCAAATTTCACGCGGTGAACCACGCGGCGCTGATCACGGCGCGATCTCTCGTTCGATCGAAAAATTCGGAAAAGATAGAAAATATGGAGAACCAAAGTTACTTATCGCGTACTCAGAGATGGAGAAATTCGCGAATTCGAAGACCTACCGAGATTTTCAATCGTAACGCGTCCGAGAGAGGCGGAGAAGCGAGCGTTTCGGGGAAACGCGCCGCTGGCGTCAGGAACGCGAGGCGATTAGAGTCTCGCATCGGTGTTCCTTAAGAAGCGGGAACACGCACCGAACGTGGTAACGCCGCAAGGTACATCGACCCTGAAATCAATATTTCTATTAGGCACTGTATCAACGTCCGCCCGCTGAGGCGCGCGTTTGAAATGCTCGCGTTCTGGTTGCTGCCCCCCGCGACCGGCTGCGTTTCGCGCGTTGCTTCTCGCTTTGGGCCGAGCGGTGCGTTGCGCTCGCGAGAACGATCGTTGCGTGACGAGAGCGTTACCGTCGGCCTCTCGACACCGCGGCAAAGTCACGGCGCTGCTAGAGAAAATTCTCCGCCGGGCTAGACCGTTCACCTCTTCCCTCGGCACCGAACCGCGCCGAGTAGGACGATACGCCCGACGCCTAACGGACCGATTACCCGCCGATTATCCGCCGATTATCCGCCGATTGCCGATAATCTCTGCCGGCCGACAGAAACGGGAAAACGCGGATCGAACTCGGTACCGGTTTTGTCACGGAATACCGACTTACACGCGGGGCACGTCGAAGAGGTCGGGTTATTACAGAACGGAATATTGATTTACTGCGAGCTAGAAATTCTTCCACGATCGACGTAGGATTTCCTTTCGGTTAAACGTGAAAGTTTCAACGCAGGCTGAAGTTTCTACCCGAGGTTCGCGGAACCCGAGTTTATTCCAGTTACACCGATGTAAAGGCTTCCTAGTATGGACTGGTCTGGCATCGACTTTTCTCTAACGAGTCTTTCTTCGATCCTTCCTCGCTTGCGTCACCAGTCGTCTCTTGGTCAAACGAATTCGCTTTATTCTCGCTTCTTCCAGCATTGCCTCGGAACCTCTCCAAGCTGAACGATCTCGTCTCGCTGCGCGCTGAAACTCCGAAACTCGTGGAAAAACTTTTGGACCGGCGTGAAAAATCGTTCTGGAACGGGACCGTTGATCGTTGGGGTACGTGGACGACTTGGATCGGGGCAAGATTCGTTATTACGTGCACGGTAGAGCACGATGAATCCTGTTTCAGCTCGGCCATATCGGGCCGAAGTTGCAAGCGGGTCGGCAGCGCACACAGCCTGACTTATGTACACGCGTAATATACAGAGCGCGCGCGCGCGGTACGCGCCGAGACGGTGTGTGGAGGCGCACGGGAAATCTAGATATATAGGTATGCATATCGCGGAAATGGCGTGGCGCAGTCGATGGGATTACCCCAGGGCACCGATCTCTCCTATGCTTGGCCTATAGCTGTGTGCGCGCGTGCGTGTGCGCGGGCGTGTTTGCGAGCGTGCAGCGCACCGGGATGGTACACAGAGTTTCCAACACGGCGCGCTGTTGCGTCCTCGGCGAAGCGAGAAGGATCATCCAGGCGAGTCGATTCCGTTTCACGGCCGAACAGAGGGCCCGAGAGTTCGTGGCCCCCTGACTCTGAATAACGCGATCGAGAAGATCGATCGATCGGCGCCGAGCGCACGCTGACTTTGAATCCTCGCGGCTGGAAAGGTCACGGGAAGAGGATCGATCCTCGCGCGTCTTCCGTCATTCGGACGAGCTGCAAAACTGCTGGCTCAGACCGATCGATTCCCGTCCTTCTCGAGTTTCCTGGGATTCGACGGCGAAAGCGAAGGTGATCGGTTTGTCCCGTGACACGGTTCACCGGTCGTTTCGGCTCGGAGAGTTTAAGGCGTGACGCGGGAAAATTTTCTACTCGGCTTCCGTTCGCGTGAGTTTTAATTCGATTTGGAATTGGATAGTGGAGGTTGTATTTTGTTGCATCCCTCTGTGCTAGTTCCCAGAGGAAATAACGATGTCTGTCCCACATTCGGTGGATAGACCTGCGTTGCGGCGCCAAGTTTCCTTCGAACTATTACGATCACGGTTTATCTGGAACGATTTGACTGCTCCAAGTCCCTAAGCAATAACGCTCGACGAATTTCTCGACGATAACCAACCCGCTTTGCGTTTCCTTTGTCCTACTTGCAGCTCCAAAGACGCAAAGCTGCAGTCACGACTCGAATTTTTGACGAATATCTGTAGAACGGTAATGGAATAAATTAAATAGGAACCATGGAAGATAGATGTCACCATTATCTCACTGTGGCGCTCTGATCGATGTTTACACATCCATACTAATCGATCGTTCGTTCTGAATCGTGCCTCGAAAGAGAAAAAGTCGTGTATACTGCGTAAAGTTAATTATCCGACATACAAAAATTAATCCAAGTATTTTTAAAACCAAAGTAGTTTATTTGTTTGTGTAAACGCAATTTATATTGCGTTATTTTTGTACTTTGTCAACCTTATTTTATCGTCGTTTCGTGATTAACGCGTCGAGTACGACACACAACGGCGAACTGTCCGTTTGGGCTACGAGAACGATGCAACCTGTGTCCGTTGAAAAAGATCGTATAATGGTAAAAAACAAATGAGCTTTCGAACTTTTTTTAATCCTTCCGTTACGGCAATCCGCTCCGCTGAAGTATAATGCCACTGAACGGTCCACTGCGCCGAAAAATCTGCATAATGCATGTTTGTAGACTGGTGTTTGCACTTACATTTCTCAACGCGACTTTGTCATTGTCCAATATGTACGCTTCTTTACGTGTTCCATATATAATGATAAATAATCACATATTTGGAGATTTTGCAATTGTTACGAATAAAAGTACAATTAGCAAGCAAAAAATTTCAAAATATTCGTAGATGCCGTTTGTATCCGGTGCTCGTAACGAATAACGTTGTAACATTTACAACGTTTATTTTTTAATTTCGATGCTGCCGATCTCACGAATCGTTATCACCTAAATGAAGAGTGCATTGTCAATCCACATACACTAACGCAGTCTAAACAAAAAGTTTACTCTCAGTTCCCAGGGACCGACGCCATGCTCAACGTGTTAAAAGTAATTAAAAGAAATTCGAATGTCTCAAACCTCCTTCCCTTTCCTAATAAATATCCGCGTTCTTGACTCGTCGAACGTGAACTGACCAAAGACTCGAGTTACGAAGGTGACGAGCGACCAATTTAGCCGGCAAGAAATTCTAACGATACGTAACGCTGCGTGAAAGTAATGGCGGATCAGCAGGACGAGGCGGAAAGACGGCACACGTGCTTTCTGCGAGCGGAAGTCGATCCGAACGTGCGTCGCGAACTCTCCCCCGTTGGCATCCAGCTATCTGCCTGCCTACAAAGCGCAGAAAACGGCCCCGAGGAGGTTCGTGTGTATGCGAAAGGAATGGAGAAGCGCGAGCGAAACGGAAGAGCGAACTTTGCTTCCGGTTCGATCTATGGGACGACGCGATCATTTTATGCGATAAGTATCCCTCGCGAGAACCACGACCGATTAATCCCGCATCTAATCCCGCATCTAATCCCGCATCTAATCCCGCATTTAATCACGCACGGTTCGACGATTCGAAATTGTTAACGTGATAACTGCAAATCGCTATCTGTGCGTTGGAAGTTTGTACATCTAGAGATAGATACGGACCAGACGGTTGGCATTTTGGTCATCTTTCGTTTTCTAATTCGATCTAATGTAACCGCAGAGACCAGAAAACTATTGTACCGCTGGCGCGTGTTTTGTAATAAAGAATTAATACCACTACGCGTGATTTATTAAATCAAAGAACTCTAACGGGAATAACCTAACTCTAACGATAAAGTAACGATTAATTCGAGGATCGCCTTTCGAAATCTATCGCAACGAGTTTCGGAGAAGATTTTACGACCCCGTTGAAAGACTTTGACGAGGAAAGGTCGAACGAAACGAGGGAGAAATTCTTCGTGCCTTCATTTTTATGGCACCTCATACGCTTTATCTCCTTCCCAGTTTTTAATACTTCTTTTACGGCTGCGCCGTTTTATGGTCGTTCGCGTAATTCACGGGGGATTTACAAAGAGACGCCGAAATCGCGTGCAAACGAGGGAAACTATCGCGCCGACCGCTTTGTATATCATCATCGAAAGCACGTCAGGAGTGATTCTTTCGCGTAAGAAAATTCACGCGCTTGTTTACCGTTACGACGAAGCAACGGCGTTGCATTCTGCGTACTTGTACACTCGTTCTTCTCAAACGCTTCGGCATTGTCCCACGTTACACGCGTCGTATCGAGATTATAACGTTTGATTTGTAATGACAGTCCGGTCACGGCACGCTCAGGAAACAATCGCGATACTTTCAAGCGTTATCGAGAGCTCTGAAACGTGACTGACGATGATGTAGTCCATTTAGGCAGCGCTCGACAAAGCGGCCAAACGAGGCGCCGTCTCGACGCGCGGAAATCGCTAAACTAATTCGATCGTACTAGGAAAATTTAATCGTACTCGCGTTTCGATTCCATGCCTTTTCTCTCGATTTAATTCCGGATAATTGTCGAGAAGATAGGTCCCGTAATCTCCAAAGATCAAACTGGGATATAGGCTGCGAATAAATTTATAGATTTATAAGGTCTAAATTCCGAGAAGGATTGTTTGTATAAACATTAACCCTTTGCACTCGAGAAGCGAGCCTCAATCGCCATTTAATCTGATTCTTCTAAATATCAAATTTAAAATTACCCAACGATGCGTGGAATGTCGAAGTGAAATAATTATATATCTCGATTGTTGTATGACTTTTTATTTAGCGTTTTAAAAGTATCGTCCAGTTTATGGCAGAAGGTCATCGAATTACTAATTTTCTGTATCGGAAAAATCGTCGAGTGCAAAGGTTTGAGATTAAAATTGGAGGTTTAGGCGGATTGCGTCGCGTACCCTCTTGACTTTCTCTCACGAGTCGAACAGTCGCTCCGGAGATGCAGTCAAAGAAATATATATATACCTTCGTTGAGTAATAAAAGATTTAAAAGTAAAAATACAGATCGTAATTATTTCATAATTTACAAATCCATAATCCCAATAAGCAATGCTTAATTTCTCATGCCGAGATAGAAAGCCGAAAATGAGCCGCTTACCGAGACACATAGGCTGTAAAGTTTTTCGGAGTGGTCCGGTCGATTTAACGCGAGACGCGAACTTATCGTCCTCGTAATCGATAAACAATCTAAATGGAAGCGGCATACGTGCTGGCACGATCAAAGCGTCGAATCATCCTTCGTGCCTCTCTGGGCTTGGCTTGGAAACGCGAGGATGCCTTCTTCTTTTAATCTCAATCAAAGTTTGGTAACATTCCTGGCCATATTTGGCTAGCCCCGTGGCCCGTTTACGGGTTCCCGTGGCGCAAGGAACCCTCACCTACGCCTGTATCCTCGTGGACGACCCCGTGACCAGCTTTTTACCCAAAGATATATCGCGTCGGGTTATTCCCATACGCGAGAAGGAATCTCGAAGCGTGGATCGAACGACCAACGGTCACGATCCAATGAATTACAATGGCGAAACGGGTCTCGTAATAAAACTCGACACCCACCTCGGGTACCTCTCCTTCTTGTCTCAATCAACGCGGCCAATGGTTCCACTTGTAAAGGAAATTCCAAGATTCCCTCCATCGTTCGCGACGCGGAATTTATAGTCCCGTTCCTCTCGCGGGTTCGCCTTTCGTCCAAATTCGACGTCGCCGCGTTCGCGTGCGATCTCGCGTTACGTTTGCAAGCAAAAGAGGAAATCGGTGAAAGTCATTTGTACGTATGGGAAAGCGAAATTAATAATAATTACGACTTCAAAGGCGGTATCGAAAATTCTCGGGCAGCTTGATAACGCTATTCGCCATACAATGATCCGTGTGCCGTTGATTCTGTATTCCCTTGTTCATTCTCTCATTGCGTACATCTCTTTGGATTAAAATTGTTATTCGAACTGATCACACAGCGCATATTTTAATACATTACAAGCGCAAAGCGTTTCCAGGGTTCGCACGTTTCTCGGCGCTCCAGAAACATTTTATACGATGCATATATGCACCTTTTTAATTTACATTTGGTATTACATTCGCATAAGGTACAAAGTTGTCTCCTTACAAATTAAAACGCGAACTTTGTTACCCTGGTAACGAAACAAGAAAACCTATTTTTAATTCCTTAAATCTTCCATCGAAGAAAATGAGATATCTCGTCGCCCAATCGCAACGTTCGCAATATCTCGTTACACGCAATGTGTTAACACTTGGTCGCGGACTCGCGGTAATTTGGTCATTCGAAAAACCGCCTAAATGGAAAACTACTTCCCTCTTCTCTTCTCCAGTGGAATAACAGAAACTCGAAAGTTCGATAGCGACTTGTAACAGCGAGGGGACGAGCTCGCTGGTATGAAAGCCAACCGTATTTACGCAGATGCACGGAATAGTCTTCTCTGCTGGACGTAACCTCCATGTCCCGAGCGTTTTTCTATCGTGCTTTCAACAGTTTCTTACTCCGTTGTACGACGTAGGACAAACAGCCTTCTCTTTCTCGACACGCTCGTGTTCCACGCCTTTTTATCGCGCCTCGCGTCGCTCCACCGGAATTCCTCCGATATTCCCAGAGAAACCAGACACTGAACAAGGTTTCAAGGTAGAGAACACCGTGTCACGAGTCGACCAAGGTTTTCCCGGTAGAAACTCCGAGAGAACGAACGACCACGACGAAGTGGGTCATTGTTGTAGCGTGCAAGGGGGCTAAAAGGTATACGCAGAGGGAAGAGACCGGGAAGAGTCAGGGTCGCGCGAAAGATCGAGAGGGATCGAGGATCTCTCTGGGCGTGCGCGTGTGCACAGACACGGCAGTAACAGCGGGGAACGATCTCGGGCAACCTGCGATCAGCAGGAGAACGAAGGACGAGAACAGAGGGCGGGCAAGAAGGAACAGAGACGAGAAGGATGGACCGTTATATCGGACGTAACTGCATTCGAAGTGCACCGATCGTGCGTCGAGTGTGCAGTGTAATCGGATTCTCGCGCAGATCGTTCTTATTCCTCGTTGCGAATAACCCGAGGTATGCCAGACATTCTCGCAACCACGCCAAACTTTTTCCCGAGTTAAACGACGTAACTCGGATACTCCACGCTCTCGAGGACGCAGCGGATTAACGCTATTCTTTCTTTTCGTTTTCTATCGCGAGTGTAAGATCGCATTCTAGAGTCCACGGCTACGCCGAGTCATAGGGATATCGAATTCCGCGAGTTTCGAACGAGCGAAATTCGCGAAAACCGAATATCGCCGACGCGGGATCCCGGCGAATCGAATTTCTCATTAGCCACGGATTACGTCCGCCATCGTCCAAAGATTCGCCGGTCGAAGAATCCGAAACCCGAGAGCGCGAGCAAAGGCACGCTCAGGATCCCCGCGTCCATTATCTCGTTAAAATCAATTCTTTCCGAGGGTTTGGAACGTGTTCGCCGTGAAAACGTTACGAGAACGCGAGCGCGGGCTAACGAGAAAGAATTCCCGGCCCGGAACGTAATTTCTTCTCGGCAGCGAGATCGTACTCCAGATGATCCCGGACACGGTCGAAATTGCGCGCCAGGTTGGATTACGAAAATGGAAATCGCTTTCGAAACACCGCCAACGTGGTAATTAGAGCTCGTTGCCGTACTTTACGACGCCACGCGAGAGATAAGAACCGAAGGCGAAAAGTTGCTCGCGCGGAGCAACGGGCAGATACGTTTAACACGGAGGATGAGGCCGCGCCATCGAAAAATCCGACTTGCAAATCTCGTGTCTCGCGTTTAACTCGAATTTAACCACGGTGCGTTTTCAATTTTAAATAAAATACAAGCTCTCGGCGCGTAACGCGTAATTTAACGTGGAATCTGAACGGTAACCGCGAAAGCTCTAACACGCTAACGATAGCCATAGCGTTCGAAGAAGATCTTTTCGTGCGCGATTATCGTTCAGGGAAGACCAGATTAGATCACTGTCTTTTCCTTTGCTTCGACGTCATCCGAATGAAACGGTGTAAACCATGACCAGATTCGGTCTCGGGACATACGCGGCAACGATCGACGCGTTTCTACAGCGCATGGCTCAATGCGATTCGAGAACGAGCATTCTCGCGTGCCTAAGGACTGTTTGCCGTTAACGTCAGATCACTGCAAACAGATCGGGAACAATGCGCCGCTATCGCGAGACAAGCGCGTAATCTTGAGGAACCGCGGTCGCCTAGCGAGAAACACGGCCACGGGCCCTGTAAACTGCAAGTGCAGTGCAGATAACGCCTGGCGAAAGAAACGCTGGCCAAATAATCGTCGGATTTTATCAGCCGCCGGCTCGTACGTCGCCGGAAATAGACGAGCACGGTTTACCAGGTGCGAATAAAACCGGTATTTAACCGACTTCCAGCCGCCGACGCCGGTTTAGATACGCACTAGAGCGATCCACGTGGGTGAACGTTCTGCTATTTCAACGAATTCGTCCACCACGGATATGCAAATCCAACGGTGACCCGCTCCGTTCCTCGACCTATCGAACCGTTCCGCTTTGATCGCTCGATCCTCCTACCAATCGCCTACGAAACGTTGTTCTCTACGACCTGCGCGAGACGTTTCTCGGCTGGTACGTGAATCACGCCGAGACTCGGTGATACTCCGCTGTATAGTGTCGTTTTTACGACCGGTATCGCGATCGCCGGACAGTTGGGCCTAATTTTTATCGATGTCCGAGTCGTCGTGCTGGAAGCGCGTTGGAAAATATTCGAATGTCGATTCGCTTCCGAGACGATTTTCTTAAATTGCGAACTCTCGAAGAAACGAATAGAGATACGAAATGGATCGTCGAGAATGCCAACTATTCGAGGATCTGATAGGATATCGAATCGAATAATCGAACGATAAGAAGAGTTACCGCGACGAGCCTCGGAATTTTTCTTCGCGAACGTTACAGCGATCCGAAAAAAAAACAGGCAACCTCGCGACCGATGAAAAACGAGCCCCTTCGAAACGATATTTCACGAGCGTAAAACGGTAATTCTGAATACTCTCTTAATCCCAGACACCGAAGGATTAATGAAACATTTCGGCGCTGATTCGCGGAGCGCATTCGTCACGGGAAAAAAGAAAGAGGCAGGAACGACAGCGAACGTGCAAGAAACATCTCAGGAATTTATGCACTTGACATCGTAAACGAACGACTGTTCAGCGGCAGAACTTGAGAACTTGAAAAATGGATACTCGGACCGCGGGCGGGAAAAACCGGCAGGGAGGAGCCCGTAAGAGTTACACGTGAAATAAACCGTCCGCCTCCATAGCCGAATTTAAACAGAGACGCTAAAAACGCGCGATTATATTTCATCGAATGGCGATAATCGATCGTATAAATCGTACGAAACGGCAACGGAGATCGGCCCGAACATGAAATATGAACGAATTAAGAATTCCGTGCCGTTTTTACGAAACTTCGTCACGAATCTACAAATCACGGAACATGCGAGACACGGTCGCGATGCGACCAGTCCGGTCACTGTGGGAACCACCAGCCCGCCGGACCACCCTGTGGTCGAAAATTCGAAACGAGTTTCTAGCTTCTCCGCCAGCGTCGTAAATAACCGCGCCGGAGTCACACCCACGCGAGAGGATTCGAGATCGTCGGTGTTTCTAGGGGCCCAAAAATGGCCGGGGAGCAATTTCGGTTAGGCACCGGCGGTTAGATCCCGCTTGGAAAATTCGCGTTCGAGGCGCGGCACTCGGATCGGCCGATTTTGCCGGGTTTCCACGATGGAACGGAGGAGAAAAGAACGAGAGGAGAGAAAATTCCCGGAGAAAGTGTAGCCACGAAGAGAATCGAGCTTAATTGCTCGGCAAGCTCCGCTGGATCCGGAGAATTCAATGAACCGAGGGGCACGTAATCGGGGGAAAACGAGCCAGTTTTAGGGTGGAGATTCATCCCGATAGCACTGACCCATCGTTTCGTTCTGCTCTAGAATTATCTCGGCGGAAATTTCGGTGAATTATCGAACGTACACTAGCCGGACGAAAATTCCTTCCCTCTCAGTCGGAGTTGCTATAGCCAAGCCGATGTAACATTTCTGCTTGGCAATATTCGCAGTGGCTTGACACGGTTGATTTAACCGAGACACGGTTGGACGAGGGAACGCGGAGGAAACAGAACGAAAAATTGCCAGAAACTCGAACGTACACCGGGTAAAAAAAAGAAAGGAAGAAGAGTAGAGTTCGAAGTTTCCGCCTATCTTTCTTCTGGAAACCGGTAAACGATTAATCGCACGTAAACGTTCGTTCACCTTTACGCTCGTTTACCTTTCAATTTTGTTCAGAGGTTAAATCGCGAGCGACGAATAAATACGATATTTATTGCATAAGAGTAGAGCCTAGACCGGATTGAAGCCACGCGGG
The DNA here is from genome assembly GCA_002201625.1 of Euglossa dilemma. NCBI lineage: Eukaryota > Metazoa > Arthropoda > Insecta > Hymenoptera > Apidae > Euglossa > Euglossa dilemma. Next base: position 4,990,538 of record NIJG01000099.1, on the reverse strand, counting down.
TCAGAGAAACGAATGAAATGCGGTAACGAAGGAAGAAGACGTAGGGGGTAAGGATCGCTTGTACGTCGTTAGCCTATAGAGTTTTATTTCTAGCAATACTATTAACGAATTACCTACATTGTCGGAAATTCATCGGAAATGCTGAGATCGAAAGAAAAGCCGCGTGGCATTTGCAAGTTGGAAAGTACAAAGGACGTTCTTACGTTAGAGAAGCACGAGGAAAGAAAGCGAAGGCTCGGTCTGGTTGTTGCAACGGGTGTCTGTGTTCCTCGGACCGGTCGCGGTTCGAGCCAATTGCCGATTTAAGAGGATCACGGATCTGCGCGGTATCGCAAAGTCATCTCCGCGAATGGAGTAGGTAACGCGAGGGACGAAGAAACACAAAGTCTCGTTAAGCCAGGAGCGCCGATAATAGAACGGGGTCATTGTGCCGAAGGAACAGTGCAACCTGCGTCTAATCGTCGTACACTGACCGATTACCAACTGCAAACGTGACTTTCACTAATAATTAGTCACGAAGCCTATTCGAAATACCGCTCGATTTACGTTCTCCGGTGCGCGAGTAGGTACGTGCCGAACGGTTCGATTTTTCCATCCACTCGATCACGACCGCGCTCTGCGAATCTCGTCGCGGAGGGAAACGATCATTGCCGGGCAATTCAAAACTCGTGACCGAGCGTTTCGCGAAAACCCGCTAATTACCTGGTAATAAAAGTAACGCCTTACCGATCATGCGCTTGCACAATCGCCGTTGAGCCTCGGTTACTATCCCACCGTTACGATTCCCTGGTCTACGCGGCCTACCCGTTCCCCACGGGTTCCCACAATCGATTATTCTCCCAACGACCTAACCTCTGCTCGACGACCATACTCGCGAGGAGGAGAGGACAACCTGCCGAAAAGGTGGGGAAAAAAGAAAAACGCGCGGCACGAGCCTGTCCGCGTCGTCCTTTCACCGACACCTGTCCGCGGAATCGTCTCGCGAGCCTTTCCGGCACGAGCCAGCCGGCAAATTACCAGGTTTTGCACCGATGAAACACGAGCCACGCTAATGACGGAATAAACGGAAGCCTGGAGCGACCGGATGGCCTGCTAACCGGCCACAATGCGCGTCTAATGCACACCTACGATTCACCGCGAAGGAGCCAGCATGCACACGCTCAGCGCATCCGCCTATCTCGGATTCGATCGAGGAGTCTGCACGCGTACGTAGATGCGCGCGTGCATGCGTGCGTCCGTACGTGCACCAGATGGAGAGAGACAGAGAAGGTCATCTGCGTGCATTATGCGTGCGACTGCAAGGGTGGAAGATCCGAGGGAATTAGCATCGGTCCAAGGACACGGCGAACGTGTTAACTGTCATCGACAACGCGAGTACCGGTGAAAAACTCGCATCCGCCGGGACGAATTTCGATTTTACGAGCGACGGGCCCGATTTATGGGTCCCGGTGTCCCCTTTTGACGCGACGAGCGGTGTAGAGGAGACGCGACACGCGCGAACCGTCGTGTAGAATCCGCGTGTAGGTTTTACGAGGAGAAGGGGAAGATCGTCGTTCCTCGATGGTTCCAGCACGGATAGGGCAGGTAGATTTATGGCGAGGAACGCGTGGGTTTCCGACCGATTAAGAGATCATACTACTGGGTAATTCGAAGGAACGACGTGGGTAGAACGTGTCGGGATATTGACACGTTCGATGGGCAGAAAATCCGTAAATTTGCCGAAACCGGCGTAATTATTCCTCGTTGTACAATTTGTACGAGAATTGCTCGTTATCGGAATTTCTGGGTAATTTCGGGCAAAGACGTGGGCAGAACGTGTCGGGATATTGACACGTTCCAAGTCGTAATTATTCGTCGTAGTACAGTTTGTAGCATTACTCGTCGTCGGAATTCCGAACAGAGAGATCAAGTAAACCGAGGAATTATTCGACTTTGAGTTGCAAGAAGTGATTTTGATAGAAAACCGTCAAACTCCGTTATTTCTAAAACCGTTGTTCTTTCCGCGTAGCGCTTCGTTTTTAATAACCCTGAACTGTCTGCAAATGTCGCAAAATTCAAATCTTGCTGGAATTTTGAGACACCCTGTTTATTTCGAATTTCATCTCGCTGAACTTCCTTCGTGTTCTATACGTATTTGGAATTTTACGTTATCGCCATTCCGAATGAGAAAAATACTTTCTCCGAAACGTTAGAGGAGAATTGGTTCGATGTTTCTTTCAAATTTATCGACGCGAATAATTAACGCGTTACGTAGCAAACTCCGCACGCGTGACCTACTCCTAGCTTCCGGTTCCCGCACGCAACGCTATTTAATTCCACGCGTATCTGGTCTTGGAAGCAATAAAATATCGCGCAGATAAATTTTCGAGACACCTCTACCGTATCGTTTCCACGGATCTAAACTACGAAAAGTCGCGATTCTTGCGTAACCATTATCCACGAGGCGCAACGACCACTTAAGATCTCGAAATTAGCATGTCCAACTAATAAACGTAGATTTGGATCGGTGTACGGCGTTTTCGTCGCGTAACTTGACGTACTTAGCGCACTTGGAATTCTCGCGGACGCGTTAGTTCCGATTGTTAACGTTTTTTAACAGACGATAAAAATGACGTGGCATTGCAAGAAACGCGGGTATCGGGGAATCAAGATGGCGAGCGGTTGAAAGAGGGTCGCGTGCAATAGTTAGTCTCGGTAGGGTCACTCGGACGCAGAAATCACGTGTCAGGGTGTCGTTACGGCGTGTTCTTCCTGAATTCGCAAATTAAGTCGTTGACATGGTGGCATCGCTCGTTAGAACGGCGCTGTTATCGGTGACACGAACCGGCTACAAATCACAAGACGAATCGCAATTTGGACAGGCCGCTGATCGACTGGGCTCGCGTTGGTCGACATGATCTTTCGCTCAGCCCTTCCGTTACTTCCACGAATCGTTCGTCATTCCGCGAACCACCATTCAGCATTTATAGTATGCGAATAATCACCGTAATTAACCATTAAGATATTTCTATAGCGATAAACCACGGTTATTATCCGGTACAGTGCTACATCCCGTGATATTATACTTGGGAAACTTGTAACTAATTAAATCGAAGAGCAGAAAAGATCAAAGCCTAAAAATTGTACCGTAGAAAGGGAGGAAAATATTTGGAAGCGTATCGAGTCGTTAAATAAACAATTAATGCTGCTATGCGACACGCGACGAAAACACAGGAATCCAACTACGACCAGGTACGCGTAATTAGCATTTCGCAAAGCTCGCAGCGTATGATCGTATTTAAATGGACCGGCAGTGTGGCAAAAGTGACGTGGGACAAACGTCGATGAAATATCCGGGATAAAAGGCGAGAAGCAAATCAGGGGAATAAACGGTAAGCCAAAGAGGCAAAAGGCCGGCGTAGCGAGGTAAAAGAACGACAGGCATGTCTGTTGGCGATAATTAAAAGCAATCAGCCCTGGATCGCGGATTCGCGTTATCCACGCGTTGTACAATTATAAATAGTCAATTTGTTTTGAATGGGCAGCAGCGGGTGTATGCGAGTCGAGTGACGCAACGCGGATGGTAATGAGTGCCAAATACCTGGCATACGTTTGCTAGCCAACGGAGTCATTAGAGTCGGTACACGTAATGTTCAATAACGCGGTTACCGTGTGCATTATTTCCTATGCAATTTACATTTACGATATCACTGTATCGATACCCTGACGTTTGCGTCGCGTTCTATACGCCTATGCACTTCTTTGCGGCAAAAAAATTCATCGTAACGATCGTGGCAAGCTTATCGAATCACTCGGAGATAGGTATCACCTAAACATTCGAGATAAATGACCTCCGTCTAGTGCTTCCCTCGAATGCTTTCATGGTTATTAAACAGGCGACACGTCCCAGAGAGAGAGAGAGAGAGAGCTTTTTAACCGACTAGTTCTGTCCTCTGGTTAGACATTCGTGGGTGTAACGAACCAAGAAGCCAAGAACTTGCATCGCGCCTCTATCCTATCGATGTACTCGATGTGATCTCGATTAAATCGAGAGATCTGCATCTCCCAGATCTCCTATCTTCTCCTTTAGACTCGCAGAGAGGCGAGAAAGTAAACTCTGTACACCTCGAACACGGATGCACCTCCGAAGCTTGCGACCTTTCGTCTTCGATTAAGCTACGCGTTATCGCTGCACGTTGCCGAGCTACCTTTCGACGGGAATTCGTGGGAAATTCGAGGAAGACCGGTTGAAAATTCGTCAAAAGCACGCTTCAACCGTCCTCGACTTGCTCGTTAAAACAGTCAATGGAAAAGAAGATAAGATATGCCGCGAACGGGCGGCAAGTTTTCGACGAATGCAACCCCCGCCCGGTCTCTTTTCTCGTGTCGACAATGCAGTTCTGTTGCATGGCGAAAACATAAATAGGAATGCAAGCTGGAGTGGAGAGACGAGGAAAATGAGGTACTTTGCCGAGGCGAACGAAACCAATTTCGTATACCGGTTGAAACGAGCAGGGCCACTCGAAAACCGGAAAACGTTCTCGTCGGGTACATCCGCGCGTGTATTACGCGCGAAAGGAAGTAGGATAGTGGAAAACAGCCCGGAGGGGAGGTAAGTGAGGACGCGAAAATTGAAGTCATTGGGAAAGTTAGGCTCTGGGCTCGCTTCTGCCCCCGAGTCTCCGATCAACGGCGTTCAACTTCCGCTAATGTCCATTTTATTCTCTCCTCTGCCGTTTGTCGACAACTCCGTCGGGATCTTCCCCGAGAACTTGCTCGAGTGCTCGAGTATCGCGTGCGTCTTGGTTCGATTTTCCTTCTATCCGACTTTGCCGATTTTATGAGGTCGAGACGCAAGCTATTCCCTTTTCTTTTCTCCCTTTGACGAAAAGTTTGCGAAATTATGTGGAACGTCGTACTAAAAAGTCAAGAAGGTGAAGAGAGACAAGGAATCGTTGTCATTATAACATGGTTCAAGGTGAAACAAAACACCGCTGAAATTAGATCCCTCTAATTACCTTGGAAGGTCAATCGACCGAATAATAAGAGTATTCCAGGGACAATAATTTTTTTTTCCGCTTCACGTTCCAGCACGGTTTATGAGATCACGCGATAAAATTAGATAACGCATCTGTTTGCGAATACGCGAGACGTGGAAGCGTTTGAAGTCTGGACAGTCGATTCGCGCAAATAACGGAAAAATTTAATGCAATTTAAGAGAGAAATTAGCGGCGATGTACGAATCAACATCCTGTTAGGAGATATTTATCGTTAACCTTGTCAGAGAAAAATGCCATAAATTCTATCTCGGTTCGCGAGACGCGTGCTGAAATAATATCGCTCGTCTGTACAACGAATAAATACGATGCGACTCGTATTCAAATTTAACGCCTATCGCTGTATGGAATATTACAAAAGTACGCGATAAACCAGAGTTCCGATACAAAGAGACTGAGGAGAAAATGAAACGAAAATAAGAGGAAAATAAAAGAAAGAAAAACACGATGTATCCGGACACGAAGGTGTCGCATCCGTCCGACGGAGGAACGGGAGGGAAGAGAAGCTAGCTCGGGAACCGGAAATCTTGCCGTTCGGTAGCGCGAGGCGCGAACACGTCGGGACACTCGGGTGGCATGGTCGCGCGAAAAGCAGAGTTTCCCAGGCGAATCGGACGCGTATCTGAAAATCAATAGCGACGCTTCGGCGTGACAAGCAGCCGTGCAACAATGTGCACGAGAAATTGTACCATTGACCTTTCGCGAATCGAAACGGAATGAAACGGCACGGTTCGAGGACACGGCCAGTACGAAACGGGCAGTACGAATCGCCGTCAGCCGGCCAGCAATTCAGCCGATAACGAACCGCTGATTATCGTGGGACGGTATGCGAACCGCCAATTGTAAAACTAGCTCGCAGAGAGAGCGTATCGCGTCCCTTCCACGTTCGAAAGATCAATCACGAGCCGTGGATCGACTGGCAGAAAGTGTAATAGAAGACAATGGCTAGGCCAGATGAGGCTAATCTGGCAAGAAATCGTTCGGCCGTCGCCATTAACCTTTTAGCCGCGATGGGAATCAGCCAGAGATTGATAAATTGATTTTTGCTTTAGCACAGCTGGCCACGCCGTCTTCGAATTGCTAGACTACGAAATCTTTCTCCGGGATATTTCCGAGTTATTCGACATTTCTCACACGGTTCGACATCCTCGTCGATGTCGAATTATTCGGAGAAATTATTCTTTTAATTCGCAGTCGTTTAATCCCTCGCGTTACGATTTAACCCTTTCCACTCAAAGAAGCTTTTCTTATGCTTCTATAAGCTCGATGATACGTTTCGTGTCAAAACACGCGAAGAAAATTATACGTTTGCGTTTGAAATGAGCGAAATTGTTTCATTTTGATATTTTTAATATCGTTACTGTCGTTTATTCGGATTTAAATTATGGCGTTAAAACGAATGGTAACTGAGAATCGTCTCCCGAATGCAAAGGGTCAATTCCGCGAATTTACGCAAACAAAGAGAGAGAGAGCAGGGAGAGAATAGAATTTAATTAAAACGGTTGAACATCGTAATCGCGAAATAACGAACCGCGAGCGCGAAACACGAGAAAAGAAAAGCATCGCGATAACAGTACTTTAACGTGTCCATATTGATCGCCATTCCTGTCTCCCTCTGCCGTGAAAGTCCCACATTCGTGTTGTTAAAAAGTATTAACAGGGAACCGAAGCGGAATAACGAGGATAATGCAGTCGTTTCTCGATCATGCGCGAATCGATTTACGTCGGCGTGTAATGTCGGAAATGAATAATTCCACTTCCGCGAGAGCAAGCTCGCGTCACTCGGCGGCTGTTCGTTCCATCGACTGCGAACGCCGAGAGTCGATGAAATTAACCGGAAAGCAAAAGAAAAACACCGATACTTACGACGGAGGATGTTCGTTTTTGGTGAGAAGCGAAGGAGAACGTGTCGCGGGAAGAGCTCGCGATCCTCTGGACGATGGACGTAACGCGGATCAGTGTTAACCAGCTTACGATTTCGTACGCTTATTAAGACAAGAACGTCTGTTTACCGGTGGCAGCGGCCGCGATCACGAGAACAGGATTATTAACTGCGGTCGACTCGGTTAGCCGCGCCTCCTACCGTATCTCTCGGTGCCTACGTGCATACAGAAGAAAGCAAACAAACCGCGAGGAGGCTGGGGCATCGTGGCAGACGAGATGCAGTTCCCCGCGCTATCTTACGGAAAGTCCAAGCAAGGTTCGTCGTTCGACGAGGTTTCGTTACACGCCAGGCTGCTTGCTCGAAGAAATAATTTCGCGCGGAAGCTTTATTGCGTCATTATCCGGGCCGCTTCCGCGCCATTCACGCAACAGAGACGCACGCTGAAACAACCCACCGGTGTTCTATCGGTGTTCCACCCCCGAACCACCCACCACCCGATCTCTCGGCTCGTTTTCGATAAATAAATCAACGTCGGAAACCCAATAACCTCGATTAACGCGCCTAACGTCGACCACTCGTCGCGAAACGTGGAAATTCCGACAATTCCCCACGCTTCCGTCTCGCGATGATGTTTCGTAGGAATTTCTGGGACGGTTTCAAGATTCGATACTTTTTATTTTTCTGTAAATATCGAGAAAGATACTCGGTAACGATATTCTATCGCGAGTCACCTTCCGCGCGGATACGCTACTTATCTGCCTCGTGGACACCAAGGAGGAAGCGAGTTAATAAGCGAGTGTTTAACGAAAATACCGGTTGATCGGCGAAGAAGGTAAACACGGAGGTGAACGTTAAGAGGTCCGGACGTATTTCTGGAAACCCACTCGAGATATCTATCTTGTGGAAAGATAAAATTTTTCCAACGCAACACCCTTCCCACCCAATTACGCCGTTAGCAAACACGGTAGGTTGTTTAAAATAACTCCGCGGTTCGCACGAACAAGCGAACACAATTCGATCGCCTCTGCGAAGCCCATTAGGTTCTATCGGTCGTTACACGGAGTGGTCGGTAATGGCAACGTTACAGGGCAGTATGAAACGCCACGAGACTCTCGGAACGGCGCGCCACGGGGTCCGTAGGACGTTTGTTAAGCGTGTTACGGCAATAGTAGTCGCGGCCAGGAATATTTCGAGTCCGCTACGGGCTTAATTGGATTAATTAAGCGAGAGTAGCCACGTAACGTTTCTTTCAGCGTCCAACCTTTCCTACCGCGGACCGTCACGACGCCGTAAATGTAAATGCTTTCCGTCAAGCGGCCACCGTGCATCTCCGATTCGCCGAAACCCGAAAGCGTCTACGCGCCTGATCCGCGGCATTTCCAATTCACGCTCTGCGTTCGCGATGTTTCATCGCCACGCGAGTCTTCCCTGCGACTCGTATCTCCGCGCGGTACATCGTCCATTTCCGTTCCTTTTTTTCTAATTATCGCGTCGAATCGTCTGACGCAACGGTGAACTGCGCGGTGTACAGGATGTTCGTCGTACATCGGTCGACGGGAATTTTTATCGGCGAAAGAGGCTGCTCGATAACGCGACTGTGCATCGGAATGAACCAAAATGACTAATCGGGGGATTTTTCTTCTTTTTTCCCCTAGCTCTGGCGCGCAAACAGCGCGTTTTGCGCGTCCACGGGAAGACAGACCGGCGCGGAAATGCGCGGATTCAGAAGCCGCGTACGATTGGAATATCGAAACGATTAAAAGGTAATGGCAGAGACAATAGGAGATAACGCTCGCAGCGACGGATTATATTAGCAAATATGCAAACACGGTAAATCGCGATGGAGAATTATACGTACCGCCAACGCGTCCTCCGCGATACGTAGCATAATTACCCGCGAATTCACCGCGCACCGAATACCAACGGTATTCGATATCGATTTATCGTGCTTCCGCGCGAGACGGAGACTTCTCGAATTCTCGAAACCGAGCGAATTTGACAAACGATCGAAGCCATCGGAAAGAAATTCGTAGAAACGCTATTGGCCGGCGAATTTAAATATTCCAAGCGACTCGGAGCGATTCATCCGAAGCAATTGCAAGGAGTTTAAAGTCCATCGTTATAATTCTCGCGAGCAGAACGTCTAACCGAAACCGTGCAACAGTCTTACTGTTGAAATAACGATATCGAATCGATATTACGACGATATGCGCGCGATTCCGCCAGCCGGAATGTACAATAGACATCGAAGTACACCCCGTCGACTCGACTCGACTCGAAATTCCGTCGTTTCTCGTCAATGACCGCGGGGACTTGATGCGCGAAACGCGACGATACCCTCCGTCAAAGCAACGCGTTTTCCGCGTCTCCGTCGAAAAGAAACACGGGCGCAGCGACGAGATAGCTGGGCTTGTTTCCACGCTCGACACCGGAGCATCCTTGCAAGTATAAAACCAGCCAGGCTACGCGCGTTAATGACGACTCTTTGAATTCCCGGGGATGACAATCGCGGCCGACGAACCGGCATTAACGACCAGGAATCACCGACAGTCATAGAGGACCGGGGATGCAGAGCACGGCGACGCTGCGTTATCGCATTAGCGTAACTTCGTTAATTACGCGAGGCGAAGGGGCAACGGGGGTTATTTCAGCGAATATCGGCACGCGGAGGGCAGGACCGCGAGAGATATTCCGACATTCGCTCCGGGATCCGCGGGATACTCGGTCGATTTCCGATAGCCTTGGAATCCGGCCGCGGTGACGCGCGCCAGCCATCCATTGAATTTATCTTTAGCCCCGAGAGACCGCCATTTAACCCCCTTCAACTGCTTTTCTTACGAACGGTATCGGAAAGGCGGCGGTAAACGCGGACAAACTGAAATTTAAAAGTTCCAGGAGAACCAGCCGCGTTCCCAGCAATGGAAATCGAACCTCGGAATAATTTAACGAGCGAGGAATGGCCCAGTGGAATTGTTATCGGCGATATGGCCGAGGCTATTGAATCGGATAACGCGAGAACGAACATCGAAATCGTAACTCGCCGACGGTCGTGCGATAGTTTCGAATTAGAGACACGGAGCTGATTAAGTCTGCCGATACCGCTAGCGGCTACGCCACTTTTCCACGATAGGAAAAAATATATCCGACGTCTACCGTACATTCGCGTGCCAACGACGAACGTGCGGAAACGTAAAGATCAGCGAGGATCGCCGATAACAACGGGGAACGTGTCGAGAAGCGCGGCCCAGCTGCCAGCCACCCTCTCGAACATGAAAAAGACTTCGATCCTTTCGCCCTCGCGACCTAACTTGCCACGAGGAAACATCCTGCGAGATCCAACAACGCTCGAAAGGGATGCACAGTCAGCGTTCAAACAACGCAGCGGGAAAAAAGAGCGAGAGAGAGAGAGAGAGAGAGAGAGAGAGAGAGCGAGAGAGCGAGAGAGAGAGAGAGAGAGAGAGAGAGAGCAACGTTAGCGAATTAATCTATCCGCGAAACTCGAATTTCCACGCGGCTGGTCGCTGGAGAGGTCGCGAGGCCCGTCGAGAACGATAATCGTCCCCCGAGCACACATTCTCCGGCCTATCAGGGCCGCTCGAATTTCAACGTAGGCACTGCTTTCCCTTAAACGCGATTTCTAAGCGTTTTGGGAGCACTCGAGGCCGGCAAAGCTGCTCGCGCGTCCCGTCCCACGTCGCCGTAACAACCCCCACGGCCTTTCCGTCAACCTAACCGCTCCTCCACTCGGAAAGCCCCGCTCTCTTTGCTCTCCGTGCTTCGATCCTCTTCGGATCCGTCAAGGGGAAAATGGACGACGACGAACGGGCAGACGGAGAAACACGCGCGGTCTCAAAAGCCGGAGAGTCACTTTGTAACGTAGACGCGCAAATCACGCGCGTACAGTCAACAAACTCTTTCCAGCTGCTCTTCCACCCCTTTGACATGCAGATACACGCGCGTGTACGCCACGGCCACGAATATTTAACGGATCGGTCCCGTGCACGCTGTCCCGGTCTCGCCACGCGTCGCTGAAGATTCAACGTGTCCATAAAGCGTCCCACGAGGGTAGCCGTTTATCCTGCAAACGCGAGCTCATCGTCTTAAATCCCGTCCCAAGTACACCCATGACTCGACCCCGAGTCGACGGTCGCTCGCCGAAAGCGAGATACCTCGCCATACCTCTTTCTTGACAAAGTAGCAACCGCTACTTGCTTATAAAATCTTCTAGACGCGAGTTTCATTACTTTTGCATTACCTCTCGGAATAAAATCAAAATTAAAACTAATCACAACGCATGTTATAGAAGAAAAGTCGTATACCAGTCCCAAACCAGACACAAATCGTTCGAAACGAATCAAAGTCCACCGCTAGCCATCTCTCGTCGTTCTACCATCCATTGCTACAATAGTTGGTAATTGTCCCGTGGCGATCTCGTAGATCTTCCGATGAAATTTCGAGGCCGATGATATTGGTTTCGAAGAAAATGATCGCGTAGAGTTTCGCGTAGACTTTCCTTATACTCTTCGAAGCCGAGATTCGATCCAAATTTTATGAAAGATCGTGATCCAAGGACTCCGACGAATTTCCAAGACAACGTAGAGAATAATTGTTTGTCCATAACGCGTTTATCCACTGCGTTTACCGCAAAGGTAGGGACACCAGACTACAGGGTTCAAAAGTTCAACGAGTCTTGCGACGAAATTTAATAACCGCCAATCGACTGGATAAAATTCGATTACGCGTGATTCGAACTGCATCTTTCGTCCGACTTCGCAGGTGACTTTGCCGTCCCGATATCTCGACCACATAGAGATGCGAGTGCCTGAATTCGATATGCGCGATTTTCTCGTTCGCACGGTCGCTGCATTATGTAATAGCGCGCTTTCGCGCGTCGCTGGAATAACTATCGGAGAGAAATTTAGCGTTTACCTGGTCGATAAAATTTTGAAGCCAATGAGATCTAAGCGACGCGCGACACATAATACCGAACGTCCAGGCGTCGGGTAAAAATTGGAAACGTGATGGAAATTTGAAACGCGCGAAATTTCGTACCGAGATCGCGAATAACAGAAATGCCGCGCTCCGCGGGCGAAAATAAGATTGGCTATCGATATTTTTAACAGGATCGAGCGAATCCTATTTTCTGCCACTACGTACACGTACTCGGGAGGTGGGCTGGCCGTATTAAAATAACGGACGCACGTGGGCAAACGTGAAATCGTTACGCTAGAACCGTGGGTCGCGTCGAGTGATAAACGATAAACGAGGAAACAGAATTTCGCAGTCGGCCGCGATTAAAGCGACTTTTTCTAACAGCGCGACCATTTTTGCATATCGTAGAAACGTACGTATTAATATCGCGCTCGGCTCTTAGTCATCTGCAATAAATAACAATTTTACGGAAACGCGCGTTTCAACCAACGCCGCCCAGAGAACCAATTTTCTCCATCGACAGCGAACCGAAATAAAAAGGAATAAAATGAGAATAAATTTTCGAATTCTAGTTGCTACTAATGGATAATATATTTGTTCAAATTTAATAAATATTTATTTTAACCTTAAAAATGGATCGCGCAATAATATAGAAAGAAGGTTTATGATTTTAAAGGCTCTCACGTACGGTCTGTTTCAACGATTTCTCAATTGCGGCAAACATTTCCATTTACTCTCTCATTTGTCCTTCTTTTCTTTCGTAACATCGGAATTAGCTCGCACTGATATTATTATTGATGTAAAATATTATTATTAGGTCGAGTCGTAAAGTAACTTTCGATGCAGCTAAGTAAAATCTATTGTTCGTATCTAACCACTATGAGTCGGGGAACAGCTCTGTTTTCAATATACAGATGAAAGTTCGGTTAGTCAAAAAACAGTGGCTTGATAAGAATCAACCACCCCTACCAGATCCGAAAGCAACGTCATACTTTTACGCGATAATGCGCGACGACATACAGCATACTAAAGAACGAATTCCTGACCTTGAATCATTCTGTTCCTTGCTAACGCTTTTTGAATGGAAAAACTTTCAATTCCGAAGAGCAAATCTGTCAGGCATTTTACAAAGAAGGAATTGATAAACTGCTAGGAAAATGGGAGGAGGTCATAGATAATAGTACTGAATAGATAATAAATTAATACGATTTTGTTATATAATGAGCGCAAAATAAATGTATTCGCTCGAAAGATTACGCGTTCCGATACAGCCCTGTTTCAGCGAGCATTTGTCGAGAAATCGAATTAACGCGGAAAGCGGGAAAACACCGTTGGAAGAAATTAAAGGAAACTCGCTGGTCGAACGGTACCAGGTTCCACGAAAATCTTCGATAGCTGCTCCGTCGTAATCGCCCCGTTTTCTGCTCGCGCCACCCCGGCTAGTAATAACGAAGGCGAACACCGTCGGAGACCGTCGTAAAATTCAGGTCGTTTTCCACAGCGGGTTCTCCTCCGCGGCGCGGATGAAAACGGCAGGAAATTCAAAGACGATCGGGAAGGAGCTCGCGGCGTGCCAAGCGGCTGAAAACGACGCGGTTGCCGGCGCGCATTCCGAAATTCTTTTTAACGCTCCGTCGGCCGTGGACGGGAGAAACGGAACGGCGAAAGAGAGATCGAGATAAGTTAACGAGCACGATCCACCCCGCGGTAATTTACCGGCGACCACGTTTTCCCTGGCGGTTCCGGTCCTCGCTGACGACCTGACGCGGCGTTTACAAGCTCCGGCTTAGACTTGCAAGCTCGCGCGAATGGGGAATCGTTACCCGGAGTGCCACTCCTGATGAGAGGGAAACGTTGGCCGTGGAAATTATTTCTGCCCACGTGCATTGGAAATTTTTATCCCAGGATCGCCACATTCGCCAGATCTCGTTTTATCTCCTCGCGCGGTATCGTTTAGAGTCTACAGTTCGATCGAAGATTCGTTTATGCGAGTATTTAGTTCGAGAGGTTTGTCAGTTGAGCGTTCAACGTTGAAACTACCGATCTGCAGTCTGCGTTCTTAAACACGGTACGTGGGTTTCGCGTAATCTCGCCGGACAGGCGAGGTATACTCGGCTATTTCTATCGCTGTGTCATCGAACGTGTTGCCGCGTAGCGGAAGAGACTGCTTGGTAGATCTCGATGGAACACATTTAATATTATAATTACAAAATACGCTAGTCTCTAGTTTTTACAACGACAGGGAGGAAAGAAGCGAGCGAGGCTCGCGGTGGTCACGCGATTCAATTGTCACCCCGTTTCTCCGTTTTCTTCTAAAATTCAATCGGAAAGTTAGCTTAATTAGTCCCCCTCGCCGACAATAGACGTAATTATCCACTATAAGTTTCAACGGAACGATTCAAAAATGAAACTCGGTGCGAGAAATATTTAGACTATCGACTATTCCCTTGCAACTATGCAACTATCCGTTCCCGCGGATCGTCACAATCATCGTATGAATATGCGCGTGAAATTACCAAGAGAAGCGACGGGAGAACGAAGTTACGTTCGCCATTAAATCCGAATACAAACTCTGCACGCGTAACGAACGGTAATTGAAAATGAAGCCGACGTTAATTCAGCCAAAGTCAGGCAGAGAAATCGAAGCGAAAACCGAGAGTCCCGCGTAAACGGGCTACGCGGCGATCTCCTCTGCGATTTCGTTAATTCGCGGGTAAATGTGGTAGGGTAAAAAGTAGGAAAGAACCGAGAAAAGTAGCGGAAAGTAGCTGTATTCTAATCCGGAAGGAGCGCGGATGAAAGAAACGCAATTTGGAGAAGAGTCGGGCCACTCGAGGAAACTCCGCAGCTGATTAGCTTCCGGGCCCTTTCAAGCCGGCTCCCCGGGACCTCGGCGTCCATTTAAACAAGACCAGGTGAAGACGAAACAAATTCGACAACGGTGGGGAAAAGAAACGCGGGTTAAAGAGGGTTAATCGCTCTTTCAACGACTCGCCGGCATTGATTCGCGACACGGGCACGGTTCTAAATACCTCGCGGTGCGGTCCGCTTTAAGGTTGTCCCGGTGTCTTAGAAGTCATCCTCGGGGTCCGCCCGTTTCAAAAGGCATAACGCGCTTACTTCGCAGAGGCTCTTTGATAACGATGGGAAAAGGCGCGAAGGAAAAAAGGTCGAGCTTAATCTCGCCGTCGCCCCGAGACAGAGGGCCCATCCTCGTCACCTCTCTCCGTTGATAAAACGTCGCCTGGTAACCGTCGCGTGGCGTCGCGTCGCGACGTCTCCGCGGCCTCTGGCGCGTCCCCGTGAACCGACCGAATCCCTTTGACTCGCGCTAATTCTGTTAATTGCCGACCGGCGGGCCTCCCGCTGTTTCACCGCCGGTCTTCAACGCGTCCACCAACGCGATCTTCCCGTGGAAAATCGTCATTACCGCTTTTTCCGCATCGCCGTGGAACGCGTTCGGAAACGAGCTCGCCTCGGCCGATTATTCGCGCGCGATACTCTGTCGGCGATGACATCGCGACGAGAGGGTCAGTGGAGGAGAGGGATTGGCAGGAAAGGGAAAAGAACGCGTGATCCATATACTCGCGTTCGGGATGAATCGGGATAGCAGACGGGAACGAAAGAGAAAGTAATACTCGGAAGGAAAAAAGGACGGAAAAGCGAGATTAAAGTCTTCCCACGGACAACATTCCGGATCACTTTGGGTCGTAAGTAATTCACGACGAAGCATCTGAAAGCACTCCGTTAAAACGTGCCCCTCGAAGAGAATGAAACTTCAATCGCATACACCGTGGTTTCCGTATTACTCTCCCATTCTCTCTCTTTCACTTCCTCCACGGCAGCTCCCTTCGATTCGAAAGCTCGCTGAAGGTAATTGGTCGAAAGGGAAGAAAGCGCTCGAAAGCCCGCATTCTCGTTGCCGCTCGATTTGCGGGTATAATCGTTTTAATTAAGCTCGATTATCTGCATCCCCGTGCGCAACCACGGGGCCAAAGGAAATCAAAAGGCTTCCTTTGTTGCCCGAAATATTCCCGATCCCTCTGCTGCGGACCGGCCCAACGGGAACCAGCCTTCCTCCTCTCCGGCGACGCCGGTCCGAGCGGACAGGGTACGATTCCTCGGCCGGAACCCGGCTTGCCGATAAAAATCCTCGCGCCACCATTAATCGCGCTTTAACCTTTAACCTCGACGTTGCGTTTTTTCCCATTCGAACGCGGCACGCCGAACCCCCGAGCGTGCTTCGCAGTTACGTCCACGGAATTTATTCCGCTCGATAAATATGGTAATTACCTCGCAAATACGACCGTTCAAAGATACTATCCTACGCTTTTCGTTGCGATATCGCTGTTACAAAACTTGGAATTCTACTTATGCCGCATTCCTGAACCGCACCTAAACGCCGATCGAAAATAACAGCTGGAAAACTGTTGCCACACGTATTTCGATTCTGACAACAATTTCATCTCGCGTAATTATCGCCGAGATGTCCAGATTTCGCGCTGCGTCGGTTCCCGTTACCAGCTCTGTAGGAATCCGCTCGCTTTCCTCCCGAAATCTACGCGCGAAGCGCGAGGAGAAGCAGAGGACGAAGCGACGCGAGAGCCTTACGAAACGTCGCGCTTCTCGGTCAGTCGCGAAACCTTGAACTCCGGCTCGCGCGAGTGTTTCTAAACCGCATTAGCGTAACGTTGCAGCAGGCTGAAACTGGCGAATGTAGCTGCAGGTTGCACCTACGCGAGCAGACGTGGGTACACGAGTTCCGCCCCTTCGAAGCGTCCAGATAAGGGAACGACGCGGAGCGTGTACGAGAGTAGCCGAGTAATCCGCATTTCCGAGGCGTACACGGATAAGGGAGACGAGGAATGTCCGCGGAGAAATTGCGAGAGCCGCGCGAGGAACGGAGGCGATTCGGATCGGCGACTGGCCGGATCGAGAGCGAAAAACCGCGGCGGAAGCGAGGATGTCGAAAGACGAACGCGCCTCGAACCACCCACCGTCGCGAATGGTTAACGAGCCGAGCGGTAACCTCTTCTGCCTCGCGAGCGGATACGCGTGGCTGTCTCGGAGGTGTCGGACGTTTCCGGCCGACCGAAACCCGCGTAAACGGAAGCCACGTGGCCAAACAAACCGATGGAAATGTTTATTCGCGCTGGGCTCTTTTGTCGAGGCGGGCTAGCAGCGATGTACGCGACAAGTTTGCACGTGTCGGAGATACGCCGGCGTGTTGCGCGTTTCGCAACGGGGAAACCGGGTCACCGAGTCGCGTTTTTAAACGATGTTACGAATTCTTCCGAACTTTGCCTCCGCTTGTGTGTACTCTACCTCGATAGCCGGCGAAGAAAGCCCGCTACCGAGAGGATGGAGTTTAAAGTTTACACTGCCAGACGTGGTTTACGTAACGCGGTTTGCAGGAAATTCCTCTTTTCCATGGTTTCTGCTTAAGCATAACGAGAACTCTTTCCAAATCCGTCCAATCTGTCCAGAGAAACACTATCCGGCCGATTAGCGCGATGTTCGAGAGCGTAAATTTCAGAAACGCCAGACGACCCGTAAAACGCGAGATACTGATCGGCCGCGACCGGATCGCGAATTTCGAAAACCGCTGCGAGACACTCGCGTCGCTATTCCGCGACAGCGGGCACGTTTCCTAGCATCACGGTAGATCGAAGTGTATCGATTTAAACGAACTGGTACTTCGTAAACGCCCACCTAACCAGCCCGCAGTCACTCGAACCAGGAAGAGAATGTTCCCCATAGGAAATGCACGATGCTGGTTATAGGAGCGGTAATCTCTGTCTTTATGCGCAAACATCTATTACGCGGCAAAGACGGGGCTAAAAGCAAACATTCGTTCGAGAGCCTGGCAATAACAATGAGCTATCCTAGAAGCGTATTATTCCACACTCGCGACCGACCGATTTTCCGGCCAGGCGTGCTCCTCGAGTTTCGTTTTCAACGCGGTGAAACGCGCTCTTTCGATATCCGTCGGAAATTTTTCCGGAGTAGATCGGGAAAACGTGGCGACACGTTCGCGTGAGAAATTCGAGGAAGAAATCGGACGGGGCCAACGGCGTCTCCGTTAGCGATGACGGAAACACGGCAGTATTTCCGCGTCGTCAGACGTGGAACCGGGAAACGGGACCGGGAAACGGGACCGGGAGAAAAACGCCGGTACAGCAATCACGGGGAAACGAACAGGCTGCGCGGAGCTTTGTTTCGAGTGCACCTTGCTCCGTTTCAAAAGATGAAACACGCGGCGCGCTCGAGGATCGGCTCAGACAGCAATTACAAGCGTTCGATGTAATCGGTGAGAAACGCGCGGGTTTAAACGTTTTCCTTCGCCGACGCGCGGAAGGAACGGGTTCGTTGAACGCGGGAACGTTTTCATCGAGCTCGAATAATTTTATCGCTTTTATCCGAATAATCCGGTTCCCTCGAATCCAACGAATTACCACGCGTTCGCGGGCTGTTGCGAGTCGGTCACCGACAGACACGTACGCGTAGTAAACGGCGCGAATAATTTCTCCGAGGAGATAGAAAAATCGCGGCAGCGAATGGGAAAATTATTGGTCGATAAGGAATAATCGTATCCCTGCCTGGCTCGGTGTCGTCGGCGGATAATAGCCAAAGTCGGGAAGAGAAAAGGAGGAGAGAGGCTGGTGGAACTGTTTCGTTTCGTTCCCACGCACCGCCGATACGAGAATAGACCGCGAACAGAGGATTATTTCTTCTTTTGTCATCTTATCGACGGCTCTGGCCGACTTCTCGAGCTCGCCGGTATATACCTTCGGAAAGGTTAAAGGAGCTTCTTGGCCGCGCATTCTCCCGTTTGAAAAGACCGGGGAAAGGGGGAGAAAGAGAGAAAGGGAGGGCTGGCTGTCCTTCTTCCTTTCTCTCCTCGACAATGGGGGCGTTCCACTGAGTTATCGATCGTTTTCACGTTCCCGAGGCACAGGAACAGGCCTCGAGAGAGCCTGAAGAGAGCGAGGGAGAGAACCTGGACTTTGCCAGCCGAAGAAGGCACGACTCGAATTCGTGACTCTCTCGACCATCGAAATCGATCTTTCCAACAGCCGATACATCGATCCGCCTTGGTCGAGGCAAGCTTTCTAGAACGGCCGAGGACGCCGATAGGGCGGCGCGAACGTCCGCACGCGTATACGCGCCGTCTTCTAATAATAGTTCAGTTTGGTACATTAACGAACTTTGGTGAACTCGCCGTTAAAGGAAACGAGGAAACCGGAAAGCCGAAAGTGCGGAGTAAATATAGACGGCTGCCTTCTGGCCGGGACAGCTGTGAAAACTCCGCGTATTCGCACGCGATACGCCGAGTTTCCAGGCTACGGCCTTCCATCGCGAGATATCCGTTCGCCTGCTTTTCTTCTCGAGATCGATCATCCGATGGTATCTCCATTTCCTCCACCCCGTCTCCGTTCGACGTTAATTCGACGTTATCCACTCGACTACGCGCTGTCCTGTGTCCGTACACTTGATCCGAGAGAAAGTCCGAGCGCGGCGATATTGCGATCGGAATTGTTATTCCGGCGAGTTCCGTATCGCTCGCCCGGAGCGGGATAGATCACACTGGCGCAACGATTCCGGAGAAAGGTGCCGCTAAATTGGAAGTAGTTGGAATAATTCGGTATTTTCATACCGGAGCCACTTACCGCGAGGAACACCCGAGCACCCGCGAATAAACCGCGACGCGTCTATTTGGGGAACGTTAAATAAAACACGAGCGACGGGGCTGGCAAACCGAAGTCGGGGCCCGAGTGGTTTCTCACGGCAGATGATACGGCATAACCGATACGCAATTTCACGCGATATCACGCGTCTATTCGAGGCTTCAATCCCGAGCAATCATGTTCCAACGGCAATTTCGCCTAATGCTCGCCATTACCGACGTCCAGACGGGAACAAGCTCGGCTACAACTTCGCGTAAACCGCCCGACGCTAATATTGTCCCTTAAGCCCCGGAATTATACGCGACAGAGAGGCCGGGACAGGCGGAACGTTCGAGACACACGCCCGGTATCGTAATTTAGACGCAACCGCGGCTCGGATCGACCAACAACGCACGGGCCGTTAGAACAACGGGTTGTTCCCGAGGGATGCACGCGGCGGAATCAACAGCTTCGCGTCCCCTCGTTTTCCTCGATTTCCGCGACGCGACCAGAGTTCTGGAGAAACCGATGCTAGCGTCCTTACGCTCACTCCTTATATGCGTCCTTATCGCGATAACGCCAAGTCCAACTGTGGGAAGGCCCTCGAGCTTCGCGCCACGTCCTCGCGCGAAAAGGTCGGCGAGATTCAGTGGAAACGCTCCGATCGTATCTCGGTGCCTCCACGATCTTACGAATTCTCCACGGTCCGCCGCGACCAGCCATTAAGCATTCCAGCCAGTGAGCCCGATTCGCGTCCACCTCGAAATCGGTCACCGCTACGGAGCCGTGAAATTTTCGCGCCATCGATCAAGCCGGCTAAACTCGCGACGGCCCGTCGATCCTCGTTGATCGATCACCTCGAATCGAACCGAGGAGAAAGACGTCTTCCACGATGCGCGCCGCGGACGGAACGAGTGGGAAAAGGAGAAAAAAGGAGAGACGAAAGGAGAGGAAAGGAAGCGACGATGGTCGAAACGCACGCAGTGAGGAACGTAGTCGGAATGGCACGACAGAAGCGCTCGATGAAAAGGGAAGCGGCCATATATCGCGAGTTGCGTGCGTGCGTGCGTGCGTGCGTGCGTGCGTGCAACGGTCGTACAATTAATGACGGAATCGCGTGTGTGACTTCTCGAACGTCGGAAGGGCGCAGCTCGAGTGCAGCACACCTCTGGAGAACAGTGGAGGCACGCGTCGTCTACCTGCAGCACGCCTGCGTGCACCGACTGCATAGGTGCACGCATGTTCCCGCAGGGGGTTGTGCACCGTCGGTGCATGATTTACAAAGTGTTTACCGGATTCGAACAACCCCCGCTCCGCGCGGTGTCGCCGGCGCCGCGGCGAAACCCGGTGTGACGTTCGTGATTATTCCGAGCTGCCCGCGGCTCGCCTAACCGCCGTGTCACCTGCAAGCGTGTTCGTTAACTCCCGGTGTTTAGCGATCTACGATTCGCCTCTTGGCCGATCGTGGCGCGGCTCTCCGTTGCGCCGTCATTACTGCGATGTATTTACCAACGGTGAGTTTACGCGCCGGGGAGAACGGTATTTAAAGAGTACGCGAAAGTCGTCCAAGTTTGCTAAGCTGCTCCGGAGAACCGTCGACCGAGTGTTTGCCTTTCGGACCCCGGTCTGGACCAAGATCCCTTCTTCGCGTCCTTTCCATACCCTTTGGATATTTGGCGCAACGAGGAAAGTCCAAGGTGCGGCCAACGATTCCGAGTTATCGTTTCCCGCTGGTGAGAACGGTAAAATTATCCCGAATATAAAATCGCGAACCGGAAAATGCAGTTACGCGAGACTCGTCTGGGACGAAAGTTAAAATTCGTATCGTTAGAATAATTACGAGCGGCGCGGCGGATACCTGGCAGGATTTACGAGCCTGCTACGAACAACCGCGCGAACAAAATTCCCGGCCGTTTTAATTTACGGTAAGCATTTTGTTTTAATGGAAGGTTGATTAACGGTGAGAGAGCGTAATACGCGGACTTCCCTTCGTGCTAAATAAAAACGGCGCGTACGAATTCCTCTCTTTATACGCGTTACCACCGGCCGCGTACAGTCCGCGAAAACCGTGTCACATTTTCGTGCCGGTAACTTTGTGGCTCAGCTCCGCCATCCCCGTTTTCCCTCGTATTCCTCGCGTATTCCTCGCGTATATCTCTCGGAATGCGAAACATTCCGAGAGATATCTTGCGTCATTTTCCTTTTTTCTTCTTTTCCGTCCTCCTTTCTTATAAGCGTTGCTCCACTGTCCCTCTGTTCCTATATATCTACTTCTATTTATAGCCGCTAGTTTTTCCTCCGAATCACTCAGATGCTCTTCATCTCCGAAACACCGTTTCTCCCGCCTTCGGGCTATTACGCGCTGTTTTACCAGAACAGTTCCTTCTTCGACACCTTCGCGTTTCGTTTATATTCGCTAGTTACCGCTCGATTCGCGCTTCGACGCGATTATTTCCAATTACGCCTGGAAACGATCGCGCTTCCGAAGAAATATCGCGCGACATTCCGGCGTTTACACGCGCGAGTGTTCTCGGGATCGAATCCGTTGGTCGTGAGACCGACCAGAGAGAGCGCGTGAAATCGGTGGAAACGATCGGCAAGGCGCGAACACGCGAGGACAGGTCCGCGAGCATCTTGCGATCCTGCAACCCCTTCGTATCCGCGCGACACAAGGGTGCGGCCGGTGTATAAGCAGGGGACACGGACGTAAGTGACTACGGACCACTCCGGAGGGTGCGAAGATAAACCCTGTAAACATTCGCGATAAAGCCGGTCCCCGGGGAGACGAGAGAAGAGATCCAAGAAAAGACGAGTACGCCGCGTCCCCGTTGCGCCATTGTTCGGCGATTAAAGGCCGTCGAAAAAATGCAAACGAGAAATTGAATTGCGGCGCGGAATGAAACGTTGCTCGCGCTGTGTGCGGGGAAAGAAAGGGGTGCGGAGGGTGGCGGCTAAACAGAGTCGGCAGAGAGAACAATGCGCGAGGAGAATACGCGCGGAACGAGGCGCGTCAGCTATAGCGCCGGGGTGCGTTTGATTAAACCCGCGATTCCGGACAAGACTCCGGCTTCGGGAAATTGATTCCCTCGCCAAGACAAGATGGCGGGACGGCGATGACGCGAGATACCATCGTTCCTGGTTGACGAACACCAAAGCACGGAACCGGAGAGAGCAGATTGCACCGAGTCGAGCTGACACTTTCACGAACGAGATCATCGCGATCGCTATCGGGAGGTAGGTAATGCATCGGATGTTTATCGCGGTAAAAAGGGCCGTTTTAGCGTGGCTAAATATTTGCCAACGACTCTCGACGACGCGTCTGCGTTTGCGAACGATAAGGATAACGGCCGACTTGGATAGCCAAATATTCGGCTATACTGGTCCTCTCCATTAGAGAAACGCGCCATTTGTCAAGCATCTTACAGACACTCGGATAATGGACGCGTGTACACGAGGCGTTGTTCGGCACACGTGAGAACCAACGGGAATATTCGAGGTTCGAGCGGCGCTCTATTTCTGCTTTCCTTTCCGATGGCTTATTTCGCCGTGTTCTGCCGGTCGTTCTAATTGCGGCTTTCCATGCGTAATGCGCACGTTAGACTAATTACAGAGAGAGGTATTGTCGGGCCTGCTGGCTAGTAGACCGTGCCTTTGAATTGCGACACCGTGGACCGAAGGGAAGCCGAGTTGAAAAGAGCGTTCGCTCGTGTTCCCGGTCTACCTATTCCGATGGAGTGACGCAACGTCGACGAATTCGACGATAAACGCGGTATAATCGAGAGTCCTGGCGGAAACAAAACGGCGCTCGTTAAACGGTCCGTGTAATTTCCCGAAGGAGAAGTGCGATTGAAAATCGCTGGCGAACGACAAGTCGCGAACAGCGTAACTCGTTTGAGGATTAAACCACGCTTATCCGTGTTCGCGCACTAGCGTTCGAGCGAACCACTACGGAATGGAAATAAAAGATATAACAGAAACAAGCTTTACGCCGGAATGTATGGAATTACCGACAAACGATTACGCGTGTTTATAAACGAAAAGGAGGAGAACAGCGACGTAGAGCCTCCAAGTTGACGCGAAAATTCGAGAAACACGAAACGGGGCAAGGGATTTGGCAGGATTCGAACAAGGGATTTCGACCTGCGAATTTTCGCTGCGCCCAAGAGCCAGTAATTCCCACCTCATCCAAAATTTAAACCCAACGCTGCGACGTCGATTCGCGTGACGACAGCGCGAATTTACGAGCGCAACCCGTTACACCGAACAGCGGTGATCGCCGTGTCCCTTTCGGACGAGATAATTCTCGTCTGCCGGGGTCCGTTGGAACAAGAAAATCCAGAGATTTCTGGAAAGATACGGGACACCGTATCTCCGTACGCGCGTGTATTTCAGCGCGGACAATGCGCGACGAAAGCGTGGTCGAGAGTGCGTGGTCGGAAGCGTGGTCGGAAGCGTGCAGGGCCGAAAACGAGAGAGAAAGAGAGGGAAAAGTATGCAGAGAGTCACGGAGAGGACAAGCAACCGTAGGAATTCCGAGGAAGAAGCGCGCCGGAGTATCGCGCGCGCAGGAACCACTTTAGGACTTATTTTTATTCGACATTTTTCTGTATTTTTTTTTCTTTTTCCTTTTCTTTTTGTCTGTCTGGCCGCTCGCCGAGCCGAGTGCCGTGGAAAAGGGGTGTGTGCGAGCCACACGCGCGGGCCACGCGGGTGTGCGTACGGCGAAAAGGCTGCACGTCGCTCGCCACCCCCTTCTTCGCCTTCTCGTCCGAAGCGTTCCCTTTCTCGAGAGTACCAGTGTGCGTGGAGAAAGAAAGGAAAGAGAGAGAGAGAGAGAGAGATAGAGAGAGAGAGAGAGAGAGAGAGAGAGAGAGAGAGAGAGAGAGAGCTCTATTAATAGACGACGCACTTATACTTCGAAAGCGGTGCGGCTTTATTGAAGCTCGGCGAATATCAGAGTTCCGTTCCATTCCGCGACGAGGGGGAGGAACGCGGAGGAAAGCGGAGCAACAGGGATCGAAAAACGCGAAGAAAAAGGCGGCGGAGTGGGGGAAGAATGAAAAAGAGAGGAAAAAAAGAAGAAGACGGGGAAAAAAGAGCGGAGCCCGGGTTGAAGACCTGATCGATCGACTGGCCGGCTCAATATCCTTGAAAAGCGCAACGCGCCAGCGTAATTGCGATGGAGGTCATGAACAAGGTCAATAACCACGTACAATCCCCGCTGAAATACTTTCTATCGAATGTGGAAGCTGCGGAGTCAACCGATGAATTTCCACCAGGCGCCGCGCCGCTCTCCGCCCAACCCAACTCCAATCGTCCAAACGTCCAATGACCGCGCCGACAATTCGCACCGTCAACCTATCCCATTTCTACTTTTTCTTCGACGAAATTATTTTTTTTACCAACCGTGGACTATCTCGTCTAGTACACATATAGTATATACATTTGTATTCTGCCTAAATACAGATTTTTGTCGCCATCCTACGGGTTTTTGGACTAATTACCATCTATTACGATACATATGACGGGAAAGAGAAGTTGTAGCACGGTAAGAACAAAACAGCCACGTGTAATAAAGGACTGGATATATTCCAGAATAAATAGACTTGCTGGTATTTAACACATTCAGCCCGGTGTCGATCCCTAGGAACTGACAGCGAACTTTTCGTTTAAGCGGCATCAGTGCATGGAATTGACAATGCACTATTCATTTGGGTGTCAACGGACGCGAGATTCGCAGTATCAAAATTGAAAAATAAATGCAATGTTATAATGTATCTAAAAGAAGTTCGAAAGCTAACTTTCTGCAGCATTACAGGATCTTTTTCAACGGGCACAGGTTGCATTATATTCATAGACCAACGGAAAAGATCGCCGTTGTGTGCCGCACTCAACGATTTCTTCCTATTTAAACTGCAGTTGAAATACGCTCGTCGAATTGGATCGTTACTGAGACGATTTATCGAGGAAACTTGTAAAAATTATAGGGAATTAAGGAATTTGTTTAAATCAGAGATATACCTAAATTTTAACTTGTTTTCCTATTGAAATCCTCTGCTGGCAAAACGATCGAGCAAACCAACTGCTTCGTGCCCGAACTGGACGGTGTGCTAATCGCGTTCGCGATACCTCGTACAATCGCAGGCAAGGGAAAGACACATCTCCGTTGGTGCGGTTGCGAAACGACGTTGCGAAATGGAAAGAAATCGCGAGCAGAGCGATCGACAGCGAGAGGGAGAAGAGACGAAGGGAAAGGGAGAAGAGAAACGGTGTCGCTGACTCTACTAATTCGCCACTCGAGTGACCGTTCTCGAGACAAGAGTACTCTCGCTGTACCTACATAAATACGCTTCTGTTCGCGCGCGTAGCGCGAGATGAACGGAACAACAGAGCGAAGAAGCGAATGGCCAGAGGATCCGTCCTCCCTCTCGCCTAACCGGTCACCGCTAATCTATTGTTCTCGCCTTCCTGGCGTTCCTCGTGACGCAAAGTTTAACGAGCGTCGGTCACTCTGACGCTTACGCTCCGCCGCGGAAACCTCTGCGATCTCGCAGAGATCGCGAGAAAAGATCGATCGAGGGTGGGTTTCCACTCGAAATCGATGGTGATCGTTTACCATCGCGCGGAGTGATCGAACGTTGAGTACTCGGGACGAAACAGGGAAACGCGCGCGGTCGTGAATATTCCGTGTTTGCCAAGAATATTGTTCTCCCTTGATTCGATAAATTAACGCGCATCAAAGGGCACGAATATTCGACACGAGGAATATTCGTGTTTGGCACGAGGAACGATTGCAATTCCCAATGAAACGCGCGTTTAAATACGACGAACATGAATCGCCGTTCGACATTTATAAACGAAAATATACAAGCGTGCGTGATTCCATGTGGGTATAAACCAATGGTAATTTTGCCAAAAGCATCTGTATACTTTGGATAATTTCGAAAATAAGATATCAAAGACCAATTATTGCGACGGATTTGGTAATTCCTGTGTTAAAGTATAATCAGTATCTCGGTTGACAGTAAAGGGGTTGCAATAAGAAGAAAATTATTTTTGCTCATCAAAGAGTTAAACGCAAAGAGTCGAAATACGTTGGAAATGATTGCAGCTTCGAAAGCTCCGGTTCTTCTTCCACGATATTAGCCTCGACAAACATGGCAGAGTCAACATTAGTTAACACATCGGAGCCGACGTTAAATTCCATTAGGCATAATCTCGCGATTTCTATGCCCCTTACCTATCCGTAACCATCGCGGTCGTTATCGTTATTTTCGTAATGAAATGCGAGTGCACGAGACCTGCAGTCGCACGACGAATCGTTTCCGCTTCCGGTAAACGGAGACGATCCGACGAGTTCGCCATCGCTTCGCTGGGAACCTCTGTTTCCAGCCGTGAATTGATAAGCAACGGTTCCCAACTCGGTTCCACTGATAACACCAGATTACGCGCTGGTGCGACGCGCGAGCATCTGGTGTCGTCTGCGTTAACCTTGTTCTTCCGCGTTAACCTCGTTCGCTTCACGGAAACTGGTTGCACCGAGTCGATCCTCCAATCCAACGAATCTTATTACACGGAAATTTCGCGTGCTGGGTAACGAAAACGCGCCAAGTTAACACGCCGAGAGATATATATACGTGCAAAAGGTTGAAACGTGCAAAAATGCGAATTATCGGTAGCATCGCGAATGCGGGGCGTAAAATTTCAAATTGTACGAATGCGCCTACCTTTGAATTATTTCGATATGAAATATAGTATATCGTTTCGAGTAAATAAAATTTATCGATCTCAATGTCGTAGTTACGAAATGAATAATTATTATTAACGAGAAGAGCTTTCCGCATCCGGAGAGTACTATTAAGCATACGGGATATACGTGTATAACGCGAAAAAGTGAATTTGAAATCACGCGCGATAACCTGCGAAAGTCTTTTTTACGGAACCGCGAAACGTAATGGCAAAGCGAATTAACGTTAACCTTGCCCGGCCGTGTTAACCTTGTTCGGTTTGTTCGAATGGAGCGTGCTGCTCGCCCACGTAGCCGGTAGGAGCCGTGAAAGTGATGTCACAGGTACATACGCGTCGCTCGTGCTCACCGGCGAAATTCCACGTCGAGCGAATGATTTCGACGACGAAACCCACGCGATAACCGTCCCTTTTCTTAGCCGAGAAATAACAACAAACCTTTCGATCCGAGTCAATGACCACACCTGTAGCGTTTGGCAACGCTGCGTGTGTGCACGCCACACGGATCTTCGAATAACAAAAGCGAGAAGAAAAAGAGGTAAATAACAGGGCGAGCCTCGGAAGTTACGCTCGTCTACGATTCCGAGAAATGGAGACATCCGTACCATTGACACCGAGTCGTGTGCGTTCGTCCTTCCGATGTTTTCCAGATCATTGAACGTTGTTGCCGGATACATCGTGCTACGGTTAGTATATACGTTTTCTGCCTGTCCGAACACGCCGCCCTCGTGCTCCAAAAATATCCACGCTAATATGGCAACGAGAGAAATACCGATCCTCGGTAATCGTCCCTGTTCTTCGGATTCGAATCGGCGTTGATACGAGAGAAATTCAAAGTCGGAGAATAACCGAGTGTCACTTTTGCGGATCAAATCCGAGCATCGTGCCACTCCGGTCGGTAGCCAGTTATGACAACGAAAGTAAAACGGGTGTCGTACAACTGCGTGCATAGTTGCAGACACGATTTAAAATATCGCTGTATGCGAACACTCACCGGAACGATGGTCCCTGCTCTCTCGCTGTCGTCTGACGATTTCGACGAATCCACGGGATCCGGCGAGGACGAGAAATCCTGTCGCACAAGCGTCACGCACTGTGTCAACCCCGACGCCGATACTCTTACGACCGAGCAGCCTGAAGGAAGAAAGGAGTTGTGTCGGCACACCGCGGACGCACTCGTGTATTCAAACGCGTATCTCGAGTGCTGCACGATACGATATCGATGGGCCTCGGGCCGCCATGCACTGACTGTCGAGACTGCGGCCGCTTCTCGCGCATGTCTTCATCGAACGCGCGCGCATCTCCCGTTTCGAACCACCCGTGGAATGCCGGGAGCTCTGCGTCAGCGCCATCTACCGGGGAATTTTCCAACCTGCTTCCGCGTCTGCTATCCTCTAACGCGATGATACGACATACGTGTACATATATGTATATATTAATATTATTCGTGCGATGCTTAAATTTATTATACGCACGTATAAATACATATAATAATAAAGAAGAAAATATTACGCGTATAAAATTGTAAATAATATTATACTGGTAAACCCGTTACTTTTCTATCTTGTCCATTGGTAATAAAAACATTTGATAAAAAATAATATCGTTTCTCTTAACGATATTTGCAGTTACGTACTTTAGGTTTACTTTACTTTAGGTAATTACAATAATATTACTACGTATTTGTTGTTGTTAACGTATGTTAATAGTTTTTTAATAGCTTCAGAGGATAACCAGTGATCGATAAAGTAGGAAATCATACGATCCGATAATCTTCGCTCGGTAATTAATCGCTCAACGAGCATACTTCGCGCAAATGCGTATATTACCTGGAATATAACGCGTAAATAAAACCATCGATCAACTTTCGACTGTTTAGCTTTCGAGATATTAATCGAGAAAGCAAACCAACGACGGTTTGAATATATTCGCTGTAGAAGGGAATGAATAACCTTAAAAATAGGGTAGCATGAAAAATGTAACGGTCGCTCGTTAATTATACTCGTTTTTAAATATATTATTAAGCGCCCCTTCCTTCTAGCTCGATCTGAATTTCCACGGTCGAAAGAATTTATCGATTCTTATCCGAAACCTCGTACCATGGATTGATCGTTAACGTGGAAAACAGGTAGTACCGATCTCGGTTAAATAGCCGGAAACATCTGTACTCCCGTAATGACCAAGATACGCGTGGCTGTGTGAGTGTCGAAGAATCGTACGTCCCAACATCATCGAACTAACGATCCGAGGAACAACTCTCACTTGGAACAGTCGCGGTCTTGCCTTCGCGAGTCGCACACGCGTCATACCTCCGGTCGTACCGACTCCAAAATTTTCTCCGTCTCTTCTGCGACAAAACCAAACATTACCTATCTACAATTGTACGTATATAATCTCGTTTAGTACGGTACAATCGTTTTCGAAGTATATCGCACACGTCGGTAACGATTAATCGTCGATTTCGATTAACATGCCCTTCGGGTAATAATAAAACGAATTCATTACGATCGCTTCTTTCACCTCAATTATCGAGTTTTACTACTTCTAACGAGACATTAGCTATCGATCGTATTATGTTACTAATAATTAGATATTAATCGATACGTACTCAACTCGACCAGCTTTTCTACCTCGGTTATACTCGCGATAATTGCTCGCAATACACACTTTCCGTGGAATAAATAGCCAACTGCTCGATTCTAATTTTCGAGACCAACGGGTTTATCCGGAGGAAAATTACTCTACCTCGAGAAAAGAGATAAAAGACGTGTTCTTCGAAATTATGACGACGAACGAAATCGTACACGCATATCGCGGACACGTGATAATCTATTTCTTTTCTCATGCGTCAATAGGGAGGAAATACCTATGCTTTAAAAGCACCAGTGGCGTGATTCTTCGCTCAATTCCGAAATGGCGAAATATCGAGACCTGCTGCAGCTCTGCTTCCTCTTTATCTGCTTCTTCGAGTTTATCGCGGCCGATGAACCGGTAGTAAAGATAAAAAATGGCACGCTGTTGGGACTGACCATGAAGACCAGAAAGGGTAGAGAGATCGCAGCGTTTCGAGGCATACCGTACGCGGTACCACCCCTTAATGAGCTCAGGTTCCAGGTAAGTTCGAAATTTATCGTTTCCAACGTGATACGAAACCCTTTTGCATTCTCTAGATTCTGTAAAATCTAATTGAAACATTTAATTCTGCGATTATCAATTTCTGTTGTTATCTCTATTTAAACGCACAGTCATTCTTTATATCTGCATACGCGATTATTAATTCATCGATTCTAGAAAACACGTATTATTTTACAAAAGAACACGTACCGATGCTGGTTATTCAGTTGATAATATATATAAAGGAATATTATGGAAATTCATGAGGAAACAGTCTTTTGAACACGTGTATCTGCTTACAAATGCATCTAATTACATAAAAGATTTCCTACCGTCGCGATATTTTCCTTCTGAATAATTTTCGATTGCAAAGTAGGAAAGAGATGCTTGGTGAGGAAACAAGTTAACACGAAACAAGTTACAGGTTTCCAAGTGTCATGTCTCATTGAACAAAAGCAGCGTAACAGTATACGCTATTGACTGGACGCTGTATAATTATTATTCCTTAAATAACGATAAGAAAAAGTACCTTCTTTGGTATTAATGGGGAAAATTTCAGTGGAACAGAGAACCAGATGTTTCAGAATCTAGGCACTTGTACAGTGCTTCGCGTGTTTAGGTTATATCGCATGTTTCGAATAAATTTAAATGTGGTTCCTTAATCTCTTGGCGTGTATAGATTTTTGAAACACGGAATCCAAGTATGTTTAGACTATGACATGACGCAAATAGTTTGCGCCGCAATATTGGAACCTGTTTTCGTGAACGCTTCCAATGATGTAATTTTACAATTAGTTACGAAAGTCGTATGAATATATTAAACAACTTTTACGTTCTAGAACTCGCTATACTCGAAAGAATTTATCTCCCTGCTGGATAAACCAGTAGACATTCAAAATAATTATACGGTGATCAATCTAGCTTGTTATTTATTTAGGTTACATTCGCGATTTTAGCTTTAGCGGCGTAATTGCCGACTCGATTATTTCTTCAATGAAAATGGTATTACTCTAAAAGTTGCCATATTTCTTTCACGGGTTCGCAGAAACGTTGTTTTCCCTGAAGATCAAACGCGTATCGATGCACTCTCACCGTCTATTCTCTCTCCGAACATTTAAGCGAAAAGTTCACTTTCTAAACTCTCGTTAGCCATATATACAGTTTGCGTAGTTGATGCAAGGAAAAATTTCGACATTCTTATACACACATGTACGCGTGGAACACCTTCGCATGTATTCCTGATCCTTATTTAGCACTCGTTAAAAAGTCGACCGATACCGTTGATAAAATTGCGCACGACGAAGAAGCGTTCTTACGCGCAACGCCTCGGGTTTGCAATGTCTAATCTCAACGATGTTAATCACGGTGAAACTTGACGACAATGGGTGCTTATTCGAAGGCACCGAAACCGGCAAAAGCCTGGGAAGGAGTGCGATCGGCAAAAGAAGACGCCAACATATGCACCCAGAGAAACATCTATGTCCACGACGATAATATCATTGGCAGCGAGGATTGCCTTTATTTGAACGTTTACACGCCGAAAGTGCCTAGCGAGAATGAGAAATCGAAGGAAAGTTACCCGGTTATGATTTGGATCCACGGTTGCGGTTGGATCTGTGGCGCTGGACATTCGGAATTCTACAATCCCAAGTTCTTGCTAGATCACGATGTAGTCCTAGTCACCATGAATTACAGGTGACATGTCTTTCTATTCAACGCGAATAGAATCAACGCGATGATCATTATCGATTATTTTTAACAGGCTTGGACCGATAGGATTTCTCAGCACGGAGGACAATGTGTGTCCTGGAAATAATGGGTTAAAGGACCAAGCAATGTCCATCCGATGGGTTCACGAAAATATCGCTGCTTTTGGTGGCGATCCTAACCGTGTCGCTCTGTTCGGAGAAAGCGCGGGTGGCGCTAGCGTTCACTATCACATGATGAGCGACTTGAGCAAAGGTAAGTAATTTCTCGTTATGAATGATAGAACCCGGCATTAGTAGAAATAAGGTAATTCCAAGATAACCGGAATGAAATGAAATTTAAATAAATTGGAAATATTTTCACGATTTCGTTATCAGCTCGTTGAAATTGTCATCACACGCGTAATCATGCGCGTAGAGTCTAAAATTCCATTTCAAATTAACCGCATTCTTACGTATTGCGCTATACCGAGTACAAAAAAGAAAAAAGGTATTTACAGTGCGTAACGTTCTACATATCAAATAGCTTGTACAAAAATATTGGTTCCGTAATCTCGCTACCTTAGAAGATAGCTTACTGCACATAAGTAAAACAGACATTCGGTACATCGAGTACGCGGTTAACAAAGTGTTTTCGGACGGTAATTATCTCGAGCCATAAAATTTAATAGATGCCGTAGAAAAAAAAGAAAAAAAAATACTCCAGCGATTAATCAGCCGCCAGATCTGTCGACCCGAAAACACGAAAGAACCAGTGCATAAAGATATCCTCGTACCGGCTTCGAATTCGTTCGAAATTACTGCTATCTCGAACGGGACAAAGTTACTACTTCATTCTTGCAAAACACGCGATAAGTTTGAAATTACACAATGAAGAATAAACAATGGTCGCGAACGTTTTCGCAGTCCAAAATTTGCGTTGCATTAAGTGTGACATAATTCTCGCGTTTAAACAACCTTTGAGCGTAAAGTTTCATAACAGGTATCAATTAGGCGCGCGAATAATAAAAATAAATTATCACTTATCAGAATTCCCACAAGCGCCCATTTTGAATTCACGATGAGCATGCGGGAAAAACGCAGTCTAGAGATGATTTCCAAGGTCGATTTCGATGGAAAAGTCTAATTACATGTCCCCGTGGATTACTACTATTATCCATAGCGTGATCTTCGATCGGCGAGAAGAATTATTACATAATTTCGATCGTAACGCGTGCCATCGTCTGAAACAGGACTATTTCAACGCGCGATCTCTCAAAGCGGCAATGGCCATTGTCCATGGGCCATGGCGAGGCCAGGTTCGGCGAAGACGAAGGCTGCCAAGGTGGCTGAACTCTTGGGCTGTCCTTCGAAAAACTCGAAACAGCTCCTCGGCTGTCTGCGAAAGAAGAACGCCGCCGATATTATCGCAACTGATCGTTCTTTCCAAGTAAGTGCAATTATCCTCCTCGTGGTTACTTTGGAGTACCCGTTCGAAAAGGACTGTATCCGTGAGCCAATTACGCAATTTAAAATTCACGATTATACGTTCGGGTATATTATTCGCAAACATTGTTTCATGCAGAGTAATAATCGCGCGCGATAAAAGTTGGATCGCTCCGAGCCGAGATATTAAAAACAATTGCTCCGCTAAAAATACGCTGCAAAGGTCTGCACACCGGCAACCTTCGAGAAAGTGCCAAAAATAAGAACCACTTAAAATACTCGACATTCCGTCGACAACCATTCCAGGCTGTGATCTTTAATTAAGGATAAACGGTTTTACGGTAATATCGTGTCACTGTACTAAAAAAGGGACGTGGTAATACGTGCGATGATAGAAATTATAGTTAATCACATGCCACTGTTTATTAATAACCGCTTTAATTATCGTCCCGTATAAGAATCCTACTGCTTGTCGCAATCACCTCGAATTTTCGAACTGTCATACGCCGTTGTCACGCTATTGTAAGAATTTTCAGCATGATTTAACGAATGAAACGATAAAACGAAGAGGTTCTTGTATCCTTAATACGAATTTCAATTTCCTAATTTTTTCACCTTCCTATCGTTCGTTTCGTCGAGACTTTTATCGACATTTGATCGTTGAAAAACCGAATATCGAGTTGTTTCGCAAGCGAGTTAACTAGATTCGATGGTTGCAGCAAAACACGTTCACCTTTTTGCGCGAATTTTCTGAATCGGCAAAATAAGTCGCGAAAATGTTAACGACTTTATTAAATTGCATCTCGGTCAACGTGTCACACGGGTGAACCAGATACGTGGCTCGCGAAACGGGTTCCGATTAATGAGATTTTAACGTTTATGCGCTGATAATTGCGCGAGACACGGAGCCTTGGCATTGAAATCTTGGCACTGCGCGTCTAGAACCATAGAGGGTCACGTTTGTAAATTGATTCTTATTATATAAGCGTGCACCTCGATAACTGGAACGAGTAAAAACGCAGACATTATGGCGGGACGCGATTCCGTAATCCGTAATCACGCTGTTATAACGCCGATACATTCCGTTCCGTGTTACTGGCTAAACGTTTATTCATCTCCGTGGAGCATTCGTGCGTTCGCGTTGTTATTCGCGTTGATATGTGCATCCTCGAATGAAGGTTTTTCATTTCGCGGCAATTTACACCGACGCGTTCGACGGATTTCCATAAGCGCGATACTCGGCAAATTGCAATTGATCGTCGAATAAAATATCCAAGTGGAATCAACGAGATCATTGAAATATCGAGTGCGATAAATTTAATTGGACGGTGCGAACCCGGTTATGTCGCGGAACGATTTTTTTCGATCGGATTTATCGGGAAGCTGGTTCAGGTGGAAAAGCAACATGCTCGCCCATTGTTAATTACGGTCTCAACTCGTGGAAAAACCAGTTCCGTGTATTCGTGCATACATTATGCATGGCCGGTCGTGCGTGTATTCTACGATCGCAACGAACGAAAATCACAGCCCGCGTGTGTCTTTCTTAATCGCTGTGTACACAAGCGACGAACGGGCACGATAGGTAAAGAGGGTAGTTCCACCATGAGATGGGAACAGTTCGAGGACCGGGAAGTTCGTTATAGCACGATTGGGAGTGAAAGCGGATACGATATGTAGTGACAAATCGAGCGTATTGCCCACCATGGAGTTTCTACCTTCGTGACGCACCTTCCGAACGCCTTTCCCCGGAGATTCTAGTAAAACTCCGATCGAGCTTGAAACTTTGAAGGAACGCGGTTTCTCTTTCCCAAGGATAATCGTTTTTTTTTTCCATAGGTAATGAAAGAACTCGACCGAAACTCTACTCGATTTTTTACGACACAGATAACGTCGATACTGCGTCGAATCGGGAAAACTGGCGTTACAGAAAGAAGGAAATACCACTTTGAAACGTTATTATAGCAACTAGTTTCCGCGTTTTTTACCTCGTTTTATTCCCACGTAAAAGATCACATGCAATTAAAAATATCCATACCGGTAATTAGTTATTAACTATCGGTGTAATATGTGACACGCCATTTCGAAATAGATACAGTTTATAGAGTCGTGGCAATTTGATTTTTTCGATTAATAGTAAGATGAAATAATTTGACCAGCAACGTCGACGCATGGTCACCTGATCTCTCTTCTCACTTTCTATCAGATATTCGGTTACTGTCCGATGATACCATTCAGGCCGGTAGTCGAACCTATTCACCCTGGTGCTTTCCTAACGGAGGATCCCGCAGTTTCGTCCATGCAAGGTCGTCTGTCAGACATACCGTGGATGACAGGGATTACGTCGGAGGAAGGAGCGCTTGTAGTACCAGGTATTTCCAGACTATGCGCGCGATTTCACGCCGGGCGACGTAATAACAATCGCTTTCTCCAAGCCCGAATTTTCCTTTCTAGGATTGTACGGACGGAACAACGGAGAATTGATCAAGAAGCTGGACAAAGACTTCTCCGATATCGCTCCGATAACGCTGTTGTTCGGCGAAACGTGCGCGACAGACGAAGAGAAAAGAAGCGTGGCCTCCCAGATTCGAGAATTCTACTTCGGCCAGGCCCCGATAGACAATTCCACGCGGTTAAAAGTGGTCGACGTGAGTATTTACGCGGATTAGAATTTCGAATTACAACCACGTTCTCTACCGGGCGATCGCTACCGGGATCGTTGACACGCGCTGAATTTCACGTCTCGCGTGACAAAGACCGCCGGCTAGATCGCGATTCGGGCAAGACACCGGCGTGGAAAGAACCACGACCTTCGTTCGAGTCAACGTAAAACGCTAACGAAAGACACGCTTTGGTAGATCTGCGGCTTCGCGTGGTTGCATTTGAATTTTCGAGTTGCTTAATCTCGCTGTGCGCACTCGAGTAACTCGCGGTATCTCGCAGATGTACAGCGACGCTTGGTTCACGCACGCAGCTCGTACTTCCATCCGCAGCTATCTCGAGAAGCAGTCCTCGCCTGTGTATTACTACTATCTCGCTTACAAAGGAAGCGCATCGTTCAGCATGTTATTCGGCGATCCGAGCAGGGATTACGGGGTGTCGCACGCGGATGAACTTCAGTATCTGTTCCCTGTCGGTGAACAATTGTTCCAGCACATACCGCTTAGCAAAGAAGACCACAAGATGATCGATATCGTTACCAGCCTTTGGTTCAACTTCGCCAAGTCCGGGTAAGTGTCGCGAAACATCTCCGAATCGACGGTTAACTCTTCTCGAGCATCTCAACGAACCGTGAACCTCGCTTCACCTCGCGTCCTTTTCCGGGTATCGTCTGGCTCGTTTAATATTTATAAATATGAAAAAGTAGAACTCGGGAACGAGAATTAATTATCTTCCTACGAGCTTAATAAATTCTCCCCTGAAGGGATGAAACGGATGTTTAACCGGAAGATCTCGGGCGATATTCGAAAATCGTATATACCGAAGGCGTAATTAATTTTCAGCAATCCCACACCGGAAGTGTCAGAGGAGATACCGGTGAAATGGAAACCGGTCAGAACACAGGCCCTCGAGTATCTGCGCATAGGGCAAGATAGCATTCGGATGTCGGAGAATCTCATGTCGGAGAGAATGAAATTCTGGGAAGGCTTGCCTATACGACCGGATCTGAACGACAGCGACACGCAGCAGAAGCGGAAAGACGAATTGTAAAGGATACTTAAAAATTGCGTTACGACTCTCGTGCGTGTCGTCGAGAATCGTAAAATTTAACGCGCACCGGACGTCTCATCGCGTAAATCCTATCTTCGTCCTCGACCGCTACGCCTCGGCCAATCGGACTTTCCAAAACGCACAAACGCATTCGCAATCGAGACGCAAGGTTGACAGGAAAAAGTGCGTGTTTTGTAGTCGCCGACCTTAACGCCTACCAGTTTACCTGGGAAGTTCTATTTTTATTTCTCAGCAGGTAAATCACACCTTTTTTGCACGGTCACAAGGTAATTGAACATTCGATGGTAAAATTCAGAACGAGGCAAGACGATGCTTAATCGATATCGTGGAACGCACATGTAAAGAGAAATAAAAAGTAACATTATACATACATGGTAGACGATTCGTCCTATTTCTCTCGGTCAACTTTCTTCCGTTTGCTCGCCGGCTTTTCTGCGATCGAAGGCAGAAGCGCTACTGAGATCTTTGCTCGCGGTGGTGACATTTTCAAGGCCATGCAGGCTAAGGAGTAATTTTCGGGGTGACAGTCTCTGAAAACCTCGAATTTTCTCTTCTTCAAGTGCATGTGCTCGTAGGGTAGTTCGTAGATAATCTCGAAATCCAATCTCTTGGCTGGAAACGCGAGAGACGCGCGGGTTAATTGGAAGAATCGCGATAACGAATGATCGCCGATCTCGTAACCGATTCTCGTGATCGGGGGAGATAAAACGAGACGCACCGATAGTCTGGGAAGCATTGGAAGTAAATTGTCCGACGCAAATTGTGGCGAAACTGCTCGTTCGGGCAATGCAGGAGCGCAGCAACGCGGTACCAATGCCATTGTTCCGATGGCCCGGCTTTACGCATAGGATGTCGACTAGCACAGACTTGTCTGCCTTCGATATTTCGTAAAACTCGGAATTGGCTG
This sequence comes from Euglossa dilemma, assembly GCA_002201625.1. NCBI lineage: Eukaryota > Metazoa > Arthropoda > Insecta > Hymenoptera > Apidae > Euglossa > Euglossa dilemma. The sequence continues at coordinate 4,952,391 of NIJG01000099.1, read as the reverse complement.
TGGCGTAGTTTTTCAGCATCATTATCTGACGCAGAGTTTCACCTTGCTGCAAATGCATTCGTTTATCGCTATTTTACGCGAACGGATGTGCGAAACTTGACGGAGAAGGATAAGCGTCTAACATCGGAGAATGGGGAAACGTTTCGTTCGATTGCGCGATGTTTCCGCGAAGTCGACCGGGAAAAATTCAAAGACTGTGTTGTACTTCTTCCGGAAGTATATCGAGTTCTTCTAGATAAATCCGTTCACCGCCAGGAAAGTTTCAAGCTTGTCTGACCTCGGGCGCCAAGAAAAATCTAACGATGTTTAGATTTAGTTATACCGCTAAAATGGCATTCACCTTTCTTAATAATTTCGAACTCGGACGGCTATAAACTTATTCCGTGACCAATTACCATACTTACTACGAGATATCTCGTAGTAGACAGCGAACGGGTTAACGTTCGAAATCGACTCATTGCAATAACGGTAACTCGAAGTCTCGATACGGATAGAATGTACTCGCATCTAAGGACACGTCAAATCGACGTCGCGTGGCTACTAGCGCTACGAAAATAGAGGTCTTGAGATTGGTTTATAATCGATACAATCGATATAATGGATCGTATCGCTTACCTCTTTCTTGATGTACCATTGAGACTTGTCGAAGACAGAAGCAATTAGCACACCCACGATGTCATCGGTTCCCTCTCTAATAGCGCAGAAACCGATCATACTCTCCATCTGCTTGAAAACCATGTTCATGAACACCTTCATGGACACGGCGTCGTCGTACAAGCCGACAGCCACGCTCAGTGGTTCCGTGGAACAGTAATAGGCCTGAAAGAAACGTAAATCGAGTAATTGCACTAAACAACTCCGCCGAAACAGCGTCTCTTCGGAATGAACGATTTAAACGAAACAGGAGAAATTATCCGGATGATCGAAATGATCGTTCCCATATCGTTCTCGCGTGGTTTAAACGTGATGTTTAAACTGTACTTCGGTCGGCGATGTACTAGTACAAAGTTCAGCGACTGCATAAATTTGTTGAGCTTCAGACTGACGATCCGGTAACCGCTAGATTTCCTCTCCCATAGCATTGGCGCGTCTGTGCTCTGCAAGTCATCCTGCGGTCGTACCTTCCTGATCGACGAAACGCGAAAATTCAACGCGAGCATGTCGCTTTCCTTGATCGTACTCCTTCTCTGAACCCATTTCACGCTTTTCAATCTCCTCGGCATGTCGCTACGAATTCGATGGGACTATAAGAAAAACCAAATACCCTTGATTTCGCGAAGAATTTTGAATAACCCGAGACACGCGCAACCTCACTGAAACGCTTCGAAGATCTCCGACGAATTGCGAGTTTGAAGTTGCTCGCTATCGAACGCGTCGAGACTCGAATCCGCGATTCGCAGGAGCACAGACACATTCGGAAGTTGGGCCAAGCTTCGCGTGCCCTTTTCGGCTTTACGCGAAACGCGAAATGTTCCTGTCGCTCGTCACGATTCCCGAGATCCCTTTCGTGTCCGACCTCTGAAACCTCGATCTCCGAGATGGACGTGATCGAAGAGAAGGACGAGTACGCGTTGGAAGTGGAGACGCGGATGAAGGCATCCCTTGAATGGGACTCGTTGGCCAAGTGCAAGATCCTGGACCTGAAGGAGCCACAGTACGACGAAGCTTTACGTCTGATCAAAGTTTAGCCAAGAGATAAAACCGCGAACGGCCGTGGCAGATTTTTCGCTAACCTTCCTAGCATCTAGCGCGACTAATTCTCCTCTCGGTCAGCTGAGATCGTAACGTGAAACCGATTTTCGCAGCGCCACTTCTTCCGCGAGGATCCTATGTGCAAGTCGGCCTCGTTCCTCGACGATCCGGCATCCATACACGATTATCTGCAGCTTGTAAGAACGTGGATGAAGGACACCACGAGCCTGGTCGCGACCAGTCTCACGTCTGGTCGCGTGGTTGGAGTCGCTGTGATGCGAATCAACAGCGGCCCTGAGAAAACCGACACTTACAACCGTGTGCAGGTACGATCGCGATCGATCTCGAAAAGCGAGGTGCGGCTCTATGGATGATCATCGGTGGGGCGAGATAATAATTCAATTCGTTTCCTACCCTTCGTTAATCGAGTTTTACCCTTCGATGACCATGTCTGCGCAAAATGTTTGCAAAATCCATTTACCAGGTGGAAATTTCGTTAGCCGAAAGAAGTGAAAACTCTATGTAATCTCGATTCGAGCTGAGAAGCTATACCACGCGGAATGCCGGCAACGTGGAAGAAACCGATTTAATCACGGGCCGTCCTTGGAGGGTTAAAACTCGATCGACTGTCTCCCGGAGCGATAAATCTCGCGTGTAAAAAGAATTCAACGAATTCAACGAATTAAATTAACCGTGGCTGACGCGAGATTTGAAATTAATTTTCATTGACGGCTGCAGTCGAGTTAAAGAAAGTCGATTGCCAGGAATATCAATGAGAAACTCGACCTACCAATCACTGACACGGTGTTCTCGTCCTTGCGTAACGAGAAATTGCTCGTGTTCATTCATCTACGATCGCGTCTTGATTTTTCCCGTAACTAAACGATCGAATACTCGTGCAACCGGCTAGCTCGAATAGCTCCAGGTAACGATAAACAGGCAAATTCTCGGTAACCCAGTGAACGTTCTGCATCGAATCGTACTGAATTCGAGTTTCGCGTTCTGCAGCTTCTGGAAGGCGAGGCTCTGAAGAAAATCATGCATTTGCTGAACACGCTATTGATAGAAACAAATGCTCACGAGGTATTCGGGTGTGAGGAATATTTCTGCGTGTACATTCTCTGCGTGCACCCGTCTTATCAAGAGAAAGGTGTCGGGTATGCGCTTCTGAACGCCGGCGTGCAGGTAGCAACGACCTTAAAAATGAGAGCGATCGGTGGCATTTTCACATGCGGCGTGAGCCAAGCCAGGGCGCACAGCGTTGGATTTAAGCTTCTCTCGGAAATCCGATACAGTTTATGGACCATCAACGATCACATCGTCTTCGACGATCCAGGAAGAGGCAACTACTCGGCTGCTTTCATGGGTCAGCTGATACCGTTGGAAGAGGACGCGAAAGACGATTAAGTATCCTCCGTCGGTACCACCTCCAAGTACGCGGACTCGTTTTAAATTCGCAGACGGATCGCGATAATAAAAATCACCGCTTGTACCGACAATTAAACCAATAAATATCCTTTTGGAAAAGACCGGTTTGAACTAAAAAATTGTAAAATTTTGAAATTTTCAAATATCGTTTACAGATTTGGTCCGATTCGAACTGTCGGTAATATCACGTGACTCTGGCAATTTAGCAACGTGTAAAACGGCGGGAAAAGAGTAAATTTTAAAAATTATAAAACCGCTCAATCACGAGACGAAGGTACGGTGTTTCGATGGTGATTTGGAAAGGAAAAGATCTACGTTACCGGCACACGATGACTGCGGTCAGTGAGGCGACTGCAAGGAACGATTCTTAGATGACGCCAGCCGTCATAAACTCTGCCGTACCGATACCATTTTCCAAGAATTTTCCGAGTGTCCCCTTTGGACACCCTTTCTTCGTTTATCCCCACCCTTGGGTTAGTTTCGAATTCAACATGCGAGGGATCGAGAGTTCACCCCACGTGAAGGGTGGCTTTGTGGAATGGAGTTCCACCCTATAGTATGGGGGAAACCATAATGCCGCCCAGGCAAAGCAGCGCCATTTTGTAAATCAAAGGACCAAAAGGGACACGATGAAAAACCTCGACTTTTAGCAACGTTTCCAACCAAGTTGTTATGCCGTTAAATTATTTCGATTGGTTACCAAAATTCCCGATAAAACCACACCCGATTGACGTTTGACCGAACGATATAATCGAAATTCATTCGAGTTTCCGAAAACTCGTTGCGAGTAACTTGACGTTCAATTGGTTTCGTGAAAATCGCGAGCGTTTGTTGGAAAATACGATCTTATTTGTCTTATTTTCTCTGGAAACTGGAATAAAAATTATCACGAGTCAAGAAGAATTGAAATCTCGCCGTTATTTTTCGTTACGCCACTGATAATCGAGATTCGTATTAATTGGCGTTTCTCTTCGTGTTTCTTCTCTTATTTGTACTCTGATCGAGATTGTATTCGAGAGAACGTATTCGATATCTTCGTATTTTCCACGAGATTAAACGACAGCGATAAATTTGTGATATTTCCGAAGAATACGCGTTGCCGATTGCGATTCGGTATTTCGGCTTATTCCCGAGCGTTTTCAGAGAAAAAGTAGAAATTCGTAAAGAGCTATAAATAGGAAAGAAAGGAATATTGTTCGCAGTGAAATAACGAAATAAACGATTTCGCTTTCTGACGAAATATTTATCTTCCTATTTTCAGACGCGCTTATCTAACTATTCTTCGCTATTACACGAATATTTTCTGGCAGATCGCTTACATAATACCAAGCTTCGATTTACTATTATCACCCAGTTTTACAGTGTTTCCTTATCGTTAACATTACGATCTTGCTTTATCTCGAGTGAAATTACAGCCGAATTACGTCGAACCAATTTTTCGTCGGTCTTTTCCTTAACTCAAAGTTATTCTCGGATAGTAGAAATCTATAATATAACAATTAAATAGCTGCAGTGCAAATATTGATTCACGAAATAGTTAAGAATAAATCTAAATTAATGAAAATCTTAATTAATAAATGAACTTATACTTTGAAACCGTATTTTTATCGTATATTGGATTACACGAATCAAATATAGACGAATTTAATATCTTTTGTTGATCGAAGAATGATCAAATATTAGTGGATATTATAATTTTATATATTTGTTGGGTATTTGTGCCAAATGATCATTTATAAATCTTATTATTCGTATTTCTTCGTCCCATACAGTGGCGCCGTCTACAGTTCGCAACTTTGCGAATCGTGCTTTCGTTACCGCCATTTTCTTTTAGTACGTAACTAGCCGCACTTGAACTTTTCGCATCCGAATTAAATACATATACCACGTGATTTTGCGCATCGAGATGACATTTTCAATTTACCATCGGTTTTTACGAATTTGCGATTCGAATACATCACACGCAAGCATATTCGATGTATTATTATACGTGTTCTTTATAATTATATTTCATTCGAACGAGGAAAACTATCTATTGAAAGATTTTTTTCAACATTTTCTTTTCCTTTCTTTTTCTTCGTACTCTGCGTTATTAAAGATATATTTTATAGTTTCATAATGAAAAATGATAATTCCGAAAAGTGTAAGAATTTCTCGTGGCTGTGATATAGCAATTTCTACGTTACCGAGATCTTTCAAAGACAAAAATCGAATGAACAGATTTCTCACGAGTATGTTCCGAAATTTTATCAATCATCTTCACGTAACTCTTTTTTATTGTGCGATAGATCAATGACAAGGAACAAATAGACTATATGTTTTGACAAAATGGAAACGCACGTTAGAAAATATTACACAAACTTGTGAAATATGAAATATTGAAGCGTGTTTTGATAAATTTCGCTCGTTATGAACAAAATAATGCATATCCAAAGCACGAAAATTAAAATAAATATTCTGATAATAATAGAAAAAAATTAGAATACATATTCTATCTAAAAAAATATTTAAATTTTATTGAATTTCATAGCGTTTTACGGTTTTCTTATTCTACGGAAATTTTCTCATTGAAATTTCACAAACCTGTAATTACAAATTCGGACATTTGTTACTATATTCGTTAAATCTGTTTTGCAAGAAGAAAGTCGAAGCTGGAAAAGCCTAATATACACGATAAACACTCGAAACAATAGCATAGACTTCATGCTAGTAATTACGTATTTTTGCAAAAGATCTAATCACTTTTATTTTCTTATAACTTTGATTATTTTCGATCAGATTGTTATTGCTCGCTTTACATCGTATCATTTACTTTATTTGGAACCTTCTCCAGTTTATAACCATATTTTACCTAACCCAACCTTTAACCATAAAAAATTAAGTAAATATTACATAAGAAAGAAAGAAAGAAAGATATCAGGAATATCAATACAATTTTTATCTTTAACGAAAGGGAGAAACTTTTTGAATGATCCTAGATTACAAGAATATAACAATGAAAGATGAATTTAACGATCGCAAATCAAATTCTTTCTAGTCCAAAAGTTTCTTCGTGAAATTTTACATTCGCTTTGCACGGATCACTGCTGGACATCGTATTTAACTCGGAGAAAGATTCCAAAGAGAATCTCGCTTCAATTCGAAGAAAGAATATGATTCTACCGACAATGAAGGTTAACTAAGGGCCCGTAGCCTTCGGTTATTAAGACTCGTAACATCCTAAAACTCCTTCATTGAAACTTTTTCCGATCACCCAGACAGCCATTGTAAAAATCAGAGTTCGGAATCTTACATCGCGTGAAGCTTCTAAAAAATTTTCTCCGCTACGGTTGATTCCAAGGGAAATTATCGATATACAAAATACAGTTAAAAAGCTCCGATAATTACGAATAATAATTCAATGAATAGCTATTTCTCTTCCTTTTTTTTATTAAAAAAAAATCATTTTTCAGATACTTTCTTCGTCCAAAGCAGAATGCTTTGCACGCCCAACTTTTACCTCTTTAGGGGCGTATTGTATTTAACACTAGGTTTACGAAAATTTCTTGTATACCTATCTATACGGATCACGAGTCACAGAAATCAGACAATTTGTTTAAAAAGTAACATAATTACACGTTATTATCTTGTAAACGAGACTTTGAAATATATATATATAAAATTTGTAATATTTGTAGGAATTGCTTTTATTAAATGTAAACTCTTTGGTTAATTTTTCTAAATTAAATAGACCCGTAAACCTAGAGTTAAGTCAACATTATAATGATTTCAAATGATTATAAAGTAGAATAAACCACTACAAGAATAGTTCTCCAACTGGTTCTAATTTTCTCTTCGCTCAAAATAATCGTAATCATAATTAAATTAAACATACATATGCCAGTATCGCTTGATTCGAAATTTTGCATTTCGAAAAACTTCCCGTTCCCATTCATTTGCACTTCCCACAGAGATTCGAAAGAAAATAAGCAACATAGGAATAATTAGAAGGATGGTTGATCAAACGGACACGGGTTTCCTTCACCACGTGTACGTCTCCCTTCGGTTTCCACGTCGCGTAATTTTCCATTCCACTCCTTTTCATAGGTGAAAACTGTCAGCCTCTGTTCCATCAATAGAAGGGCCGTTCTTTATCTATCCCGCAACGTCTACGTTTTCGTCCTTTCTCCCGGCTGGTCCTTCTTTAGCGCTTTGAAGAAGCAAACGCGTAAAAATTGGTCTGAACCTACAAAGGCAACTCGAGGCGTTGCCACTGGCAACCGATAAAATTGTAGAAGACCCTCTTGATCCCTTTTCGACGAAACTTTGCCGGAATTTTTGCCGATCGTTCGAGTTACTCTTCGACAAGCTTATTAGAAGAAACAAAGACACGCCGAACTTTCTCCTGCCGAAATACCTGTACGCGTATCGTTCTTGTATTTCGACTACGCTAATCGCCGGAGTCTCGAATACGCGCGATTTTTACAGCGAATATTAAATCTTGCAAAAGGTAAATTTCGCGTAACACGTTTGTAAGAGAACGTTAGGTGAAATTATGTAATTTCTCTTTCGATACGTTGGCAAGCGTAAACTTCCGAGGTAGAAATCCGTGGAAAGGCTTGAAAATTTCTCGCGTAATTGATATATTCAAATTATAATTAAATACAAAAGATTAAACGTTGTTATACTTTCCGGAATCCGTGGACAGCGAAATACTACTCGAGATATTACTTTGTCTATACGAATCGCGAGGAATAATTAAAAAAAAAAAGTGAAAGTACTGTTTTGAAAATTGAAACACACGTTTTAATTCGCGTTTCAGCGATAATCGTCAGCACTGGAATACGTTACCACGTTTTATTATGCATTTCGTCCGTGATATTTGCGTTTTGTTCGCAAAACAGTAAGGAACGACAAATGTTTCGCGAAGCCGTTTGGATTTCGTCAAAGACATGGAAAATATGAAAAGAATCGTAGACATAGCAAAGGTAGCAAACTTTGCTGCAAAACGAGATAAAGAAGGTCAGAAACTGCAATGGAAATAAAATCCATTGTTCGAGGCCGCTTTTGAGAGACATGAGCCACGATTTCCGGGAGCGAAAAGGAGGGGGGCCAACGACCCTTCGCATTGGGTCGAGAAAATATAAGCGAGGTCGATATTGAGAACACGAGGAACGAGAAAAGAGGGGAACGACCCCCGAAAAGCCCTAATGCGCTCCATGAGTTTTCCATGAGGCCCGACGCCATGAAAATCGAGAACGTCGATACGTTAAAGAGCGAAAATAAAATGTTACAGCCAACCTCCTGTTTTCGCGTCTTCTTCTTTCAGTAATTTCCGTTAATCCGAAAAAAAAGAAAGAAAAAGAAAAAAGTAGAGGGAAGGGAGGACACACCCCTAACGCGTTTTTCTTAAATATTTAAACGGAAACACGAAGAAAAAAACCGTAATCTTTCCCCGTTTGGACAATGAAGATGAAGAAAGATGGCGGTAATGGAGCGAAGGAAGAAATTGGAGGATTTCACAGCGAAAAGGTAGGCAGGGTCGTAAATAATTCATATTAATTCGTATCCCGACGCGATGTTCTCACGAGCACTCTATCGGCCGAGCATCGTCGGTTTTCGATATTTTTTTTTTCTCACGAAACCACATATCCGGCAATGTTCGACGAAAGCCGAAACAAGCTTCTCTCTATTGGTATAGTCAAATGAATTTTCTCATCGATGCCGAATCAAAGCGCCCTTCGAGCAGTGACCCAAATCCGAAAGGGGGTAACGACCCCGAGAGAGTAGGGAATCGCCCCCCCGGTCGAATCCGTTTGTTCGCCGTTCCTTCTCCGCATTTTTTTCACCTTTTTTGTTTTCGATTGCAAATGGCGACCGCTCTTTGAATTTCGACTCTCCGGCCGATGGAAACCGGGCCGTTGTCCTTGCGAAGCCGGGTACCAACCTCGCCCGGCGAACCGAGCACGTGCAACCTTCTCTATTCCATCTTCCGCCGTGCTTTTTACCTGCGATATGCGTGTCTAAGTGTGTATCCAGGGCCGTACGCTAATTATACGAAGGGACCGTGACGCCCTCCTCCCTCTGCTTTTCCTCTGCTTTCCCTCTGCTTTCCCCGAAAATACACACGTGCACGCTCGCGGGCCATGCGTTTACAGAGTTGCCAGTTAGTTAGAGCGAGGATACCCGGGGAAATCGATTTTCCCTACGTGCACGCATGGTACATGCGTGTCTACTGAAACATGGAAAGGACTCGGCAGCCACTGGTACCTAAATATACGCGCGTGTGTCGATCTCTTTCGAAGAATTCGCCTTACCCTTCTCTCGCGCGGAGGAATTTCTCGCGCGACAGGAATGCAACGAAGACGCGCGCGTGTGCGTGTATTTGGTTAAAAAATTTCCAGAGACTTGGTCCGAAGATTCTCGATTTTGGTAGACTCGTGGAAGATCCGCTGGACGAGTATCGATACGCTCCTGGAAGGAGCAGAGAGATGCATGTATTGGGGCGTTCTATCGTATGAATAGGCATACACGTGCAAGTACCTAATGCCTATGAAACGAGAGAAGATCTCGTTAGCCATTCAGCTGTGCCTCACACGTCCATTCAACCCCCTTACCAATACCACAAGAAAAAAATTCTTCGTCGCCTATGAAGACTACTTCCGGGTGGAAACTAACTTGTCGAACCATTTCTAGCGGTGAATAAACTTGGGTCGCCTTTACGCGTGTTTGCATCGCGGATCGGGCATAGTTATAAATATCGAACGGGTATAACGTTTTATTTCGTTTTGAACGTCTCTTAACTATCTGTCAATTTTTTCTCGGAACGTTTCAAAATATCCGATACGATTCGAGATGTTTGCGATATAATTCGGAGAAAAAGAAAACCTTCTGTCGTATAGGACAGATTTTCTATCGCGACAATGAAACTCGAGGAATAAATAAAACGGTAGAGACGGTGGAATTGAGATCCGTTATCGCGAAAAGAGAAACGGAATCGAGCTGGTAGGTCATTGGAGGTTTGAAAAAGGAAGGAACTGCAATTTTCTTCGCAGAAAAGAAGGCGGCAGGTGCGCGAGGTTTCCTCGAGCCAGAAGATTTCCCGGCACAAAGTAAGCTTAGGTCAGAAAATTCCTGGCAGACCCGAGGACGGTTTAAAAATTCTGTACCAGGCCAACGTATATCTACGACACTACCCTAGAGTGCTGTTAGGTCGGATACGCACAAGCGTCCATACACGCCCAATGAGCCCCGAACATGCCGGCTTCTAGGAACCCATAGGCGGAGGATTAGCTCGGCTAGTTCAGGTCGACTGATCTATGAGAACTATCGTGAACAGAAGTCGTTAAACTAAATAAACCTTATCTTTCCACTCGCATGCCGTGAAGCTACTTGATAAGCAATTGTTGCAACGATAAATATCGTTGGTTAGTTCCTGGAATTCCTTGGTAATCGAAATATTCCGCCGTTTCACGGAGAATCCGGGGAACGGAAATTTCTCTGATGCAAATATTCGGCAAGACAGTCTAGGAGACGTTAACCGATGCGAAGTACGAAAACGAGCATGTTTCTTTTATTTTATTTCATCTCATTTTTATTTTATACCTGTGGTAAGAGGACGTTAATTTTGTTACGTGTAAATAACGTAAATTTTATTGCTCCTATGAAATATCGTCGTTGGTGTTACGAATTATTTTAACATGACGTTAATAATCTACGAAGAAGTAACGAGAACGATGGAAATCATTGTGACCTGAACCCGAGACGATATTCACGATAAATTTCCTTCCCATACCAAGTACGTGCCCGATGTATAGGAACGTATCTTGAAATTTTTGTAAAGGTTCATCATCGCACCGAATGCGTTTAAATTTTTGCTGCGAGCAAGATATACGTAAATCAGAAAAAATGTAATTGTACTATGAAAAGTATTTCGACTTTTTTAAATATTTTGGAAAAATCGCGTGCAAATTTATTCGTGCTTAATTTTTCTACGATATCGTGTTAATTACAAAAATTATTCGAAATATTATTTACCGCGTGTGACATAATTACAATTTAATTCGTGCGTCTAATGACAGCGTGTAACGCACAACGGTTAAGTTAATCATTTACAACGCCACACTGTTAAAACATACGTGCGTTTGACAAAGAGAAAATAGAAGAGAGAACAGACCAGAGACAGACGAAAAATCTTTGCAAAAATTCTCTCTGAAAATTTGCGTTACGAACTAACGACTCATTCAACGCGTTACACCGCGTGTCTGTTCTCTTCTTTTACATCCGAACGTAGAGCAGTTTCGAAATAATTAACTATCCGACACAAAAATCTTACATTCCACTAATCTAACGGATTCGATACGCAGATTTAAACCCTGCACTTGAAAAACGTATCATCTTATAAACAAAAATAAACGATCGAATATGGTAAATTAATTAGAAAATCGCAAATGTAACGTATGACTACATTTAGATTTGCCACGTTCTAGTCAAATGTTAGGTAAAATTGCATTTTCCCGCTTCTTCCAATAAAAATTCGTCTCCGTGCTGAAACAACGCGAACAGAAAGTTGGACGAAGTTTGAAAATTCTCGAAACGGCATATTTTATGCAACGATGAGAAAAGAAAAGTACGGTAGAATGTGGAGGGAAAGGTCTGAAGCAAAGATGCCTGCACGAAGATTCTCGAGGCTCGCTGCACGAGATGCGCGCTACCGGAAGCGGATTATCATTTTCCGCCTTGAATTTTCGTGGCGCAAAAAGAAAGGGGGAGAAATTGTAAGGGAGCAGTGGGACCGGTACGGTGGGGAAAATTTTTTTTCCCGACTGTGGAAGGGGAGGGAAGGGAGAAAGGAGATATAAATAAAAGCATCCCTCCAGTGGGAAGCTTCGCGCGACAGGGTGGCCAGGAGGGTCACGTTTGCCGCGCTTTTTCGGCACGGACCACATCGCGAAATCTAATTGGTCAATCGGGAAACAGCCATCTTTTGAATGGGCGTAGCCGCTCGTTAATACAGGGTGACTCACCCCTGCCTGCTGGAAAGCCTATGCCTCCCGTCCACTAACCTTCTCCCTTAACTTGCCCCCCTCCTCTCCTCTCTAGCCACGACTTACCCTTTTCTTTCTCCCCGTACCATCTTCTTTCTCTTCTCAACCCTCGCGCCTCTTCTTTCTCGCCCCTATCCACCTTCCCTGTCCTGTCACGTACTTTCTCTTTATCTTTCTCCCGCCGCCCCGCGGACTCCTCGCTCCCTCCGTGGCCCATCGCACCCTCCTTCTCCATTTGCAACCAGCTTTCCCCTCTTTCCATCCGTTTCCGTGTATACCGACGTCCTCTTCTATTTTTACGCCCGATATCTCTCCCCTTCGACGCTTTCCGAGTTCACCCTCCTGAAACTTTTACGGCGCTACCAGCCCTTCCCGCGCCGAAGCATCGACGCGACCCTGATCGGTCGCAAGGGTCTCCAAGGCAGATGATACCCGGAACAACTTTCCTTTTCCAGGTTTACAGTGTTACGCGAACACGAAACTTTAGATGAGATACGTCGTCATCGTCGTCTATTTCCGAGACCGGCATTGGCGTCGTCGTCGTCGTCGTCGTCGTCTATTTCCGTGACCGGCGATGGCGTCGCCGCTCGATCCAACGAGCCACGCTTCGCCGAAGAAAGGACAACTTTTACTTTCACCGTTACCCCCGAGTCTTTGTTTCCTAGAGATCTTAAACTGTACCTACCTACCTACCTACCTACCTTCTTATCCTCCTATTAAAGCGGACAGGACTCTTTGTTCGAGATCGCGGCTTAAACCGTACAAAGCGCGATCCGAAGAACTCGGTATGTTTATTTTCCAACGATGGGAAGATATTAGAAACTGCGACGAACCGTCAGACTACAGTGATATTGTCTTTTTTCCCTCTCGGAACATTTTAAAGAAACGAATAAAAAGCGATCTAATAATCGATAAAAGAAAAAGCTTCGAAGTTCCTAGATATCGTATATTTATAATTCGAATATATCGTGAATTCGTACCGGCTTTTGATCATTTTTCGAAACTAAATCTAAACGCGGTGTGTGTATATATATAATTAAAATTAGGACATATTTTTTCAACGAAAAGTAATCTGAATTACACGACAAATAATATTTAGATCGGTACCAGTACCGGAGAAACTAAAAGTATTAGACGTAGTGTCGCGTATTCAATTTCGAAGCTTTCCGAAATTTCGCACGTTCGGAAATCTTTTTGAGTAATAGAAAACGACGACTTGCTAGCCGCTCGGTTACCCAAAATGTCACCAGATAGATCAACGTTCAAAGTTTCGTCGTTAACATGCAAACGAATGGCGTACCAATGTCGGTTGCCGTTCTCGCTGTAACGTTGGTAAAGTGCATTACCCCTCTGTCGGTTAACGCCACATGTGGTATCCCACCATCGTGCAGTGCTTCTCCCACACGGCGTCAAATATGCGATGCACGATGCAAGACTTCGCGTACGGCATGCGTAAATGTGCATTGCCATTGCCCCACCATTGGCAGTTCCGCCAATAGACGTCTGCCATGGATCCGTAATGAAGTCCGCTGATCAGCCACGCGTTCCTATCTACGGCAATTTTTACAACCGTGCGTCGTTGAAAAAACCGATAATCGAGAGATTGCAATGGCAAATAGATAAGAGTCCGGACAAGTTGATAATACTTGAAATCGAGCGATCTCTACAAAATCATAGCGGAAAATACGTCTTCGCCGAAATGATTTTTTAAACGTTTCCCGTAGCTTCGATTTAATTATCTTTATCCGTTATTTTTCATATTTTTAGGGAAACAATGATTCGCGGGAACGTCGCAAAGAAATTTCATCGACGGAGTTACTTTTGGAAAAGTTTTATTCCGTTGGTGGTAATAAATAATGGTACATGGCGGATTTATTTGTTACGAAAATATTATTTTTACATCTGAACGTTTGTTTTTAGAAAAACTTGGAAAATTTGTAATTTTGGAAAGCTTCGGTAAACCGAAAAAACGCCGAACGTCAAATATACCGAATAAATCCCATCTTCGCGAATAATTTAGGGGATAAAGGACATAGCCGACGCTTTTGCGCAAATACAGGAAGAAAAATAAACGATCGACGACAAAACGGATTTGTCCTGTTTGACTAAAAGCTTCTGAAAATTCTCGTGACTACTCATTCTCAAAACAGTCCTGAAAAATGAGACACACGCTTGAAAAATATTTAAAATGCGCTTTGATAGATATTACTGGACTAACGCTGCGCGTTTTAGTCCAATTTGACTAATTTTAATACGAATTTTCTAAGAATAAAACGATAAACCTTGCCTACGAATATCTGCGAGCTCCACGCGAAATAAACGACGAAAAGTGTTTTTCTTCGTGTTTTTCCTCGACGGTTTATCAAAGACTTTTACGTAAAGTTGAAAAAGTAAAGGAATCTGGCTTGAAAATCGCGTTTTAACTTACGAACGAAAATACCGTACGAATGTCTTATGGCGGTTGAAAGCTGCAGTTCTCGAGCGTACAAAGTGCATTACCCCCCACCTGCATGCATCACCCCTCCACCGATGTACCCCCTCCAAAAGAGGCCTCCACCATGCAGAGGATGTCTCTTGTTGGCTCCCCTTGTCGCAGCGAGTTGCATACAATAAAGCGATGCAACGATGCACACCGTGGATTCGACGACAAAAGGGGGGATGCAACGACGAGTCGTTTCTCCCCTCTTCGTTTAACCATTTTCGAATGAAAATTCGAAAGAGGGACCGGGAGAGGGATTACATCTGTGGCCGCACCTACTATGTCTGCCACCGAAAAGATTTCTAACCGATCGAGTTGCTGCTAGCATGCAACTATCTGTACATTTTGCTAGATAGACTCTGTGCAATAAAAGTGATTTTAAGGGCAGTGTACAGACGAATATATATATAACCTCTCGCATTTGATAAATAACGATGTATATAATTCGATTAATAACAGTGGGAACATTGTAAATTGGAGTCGACTTGCCCGTGTAAAAGTTATTATTTTCCATAAATTTACCCGTAGAATCGGTATCGAATTAACCATTTCATTTCTAATCTGTCCCGTTTAATCTATTGTCGACGGTAAATAAAGTAGCAAAGAAAAATGATCCGGTTCTACTCGCAATTCTTATTAATTCGATGATACGTAATAATCTGCGGTAAATGTACAATGTCGAACGCACGTTAGACGCCCGATATAAAGTTAAGATATGGCACGATAAACCACACAGGAGAAGTGTTACTCTTTGTCAGAAGAAACAAGACCAATACGAAATGAAGGCGTAGGTTGAATTGGTAAGAAAAGCCGATAGGCGAAGAAGCTGCAATATTAGCAGAATTAGTAATATATGATTACGGGAGAAATCAAAATATTTGTATTGAAGGTAAATAAATAAATGGAGTACATTTGGAAAGAGCAAGTGAAATACGCAGAGTAAAACAACAAACTGAATGTTATTTTCTACTATAATTCGATTTATAAGAAAACACGATGGGATCCGATATGTTCCGGTAAATCATAGAAGTTATAAATAATATTCGAAATAAAGCAATAAAGAACCTCGGAATCTCTCAATCACAAATGTTGCTCTTCAAACGAGTAAGACAACTTTAAAAGTAAGGATAAGATTGTCGTTATACTTAGAAATAAAGTTGCAACGTTTATTACTCGTGAAATATTAGAATTTACCCCGAGAAACTCTGAAACTCTTAATTCTCGTCCACTGCGTCTAAATGAAAAAATTTTTCGGTATTTACGGTAACGTATCTCGAATAACGCTATTTATTCGGCAATCCAAAGAAAAATCGAATTACCCCAGCGACACGGTAGCCGAGAAAACTCAAAATATCCGTACAAAGTTCGCGAGTTTGCGAATTTTCAGCCGCCATTTATACGCTGGGCCCTTTTGCCAAGGTTGGTGCTCGAACCTGCCCCTTCAGCTACCATATGTGCACGTACGTGTCTACCTACATATAGTTACGCGCGTACATGAGCCTCACGGCGGGATCGGTGTGTTTATAGTGCACGCCATTTTTAACTGGCTCCACCGTTTCCATCGAATAATTAGATATCTCGGAGTAGTTCCGAGTATAGTTCACACGCGTGTAAAGAAATAACCGAGATTGCCGTTGCGATCGATGTAAAAAATAAAAATAATTCCCGTCGTGTGTCGACGTGGCCATTTTATGCTCGAACGCGCGTTAAACGTCGCGAATATCTGATAGGAAATTACAGAAAATTACAGATGCGGTTGGGAACTTTGTATCCTCTGTTGCTCTGTCATTATGTTCAGGCAAAAACGTCCTGAGAAAGGAGTAAATATCTCCAGGTGACCGTTAGAATCCTAATTCCAGCGCATCAAACGATTGTCCTATTTTAACACGGCGTAACCGCAAGAGACATCGTTACTATACTTTCCTATTCTCCATCTGCTGGAATAACTGCATGCTAATCTTAGGGACAGGCAACCGTCCAAGACAATAACGGCACGGTGCAGTAAAGTTTCCAGAGGGATTATATTATGGTAATAAACACTTTCGGTCCCCGACTATAAACCACGCGGCGAAATTAATGGCACGTTTAAAAGCAAAAATCTGTTTAACCGCGATTCACGAGGAGCGACGATATAAACGATTCGTGCTTGACATTCCCTTCCATTGAAACGTTCCTTCCTCTTATACTACCGTGATTCGAGTCCAATTAACGAATCGACGAAAGTTCTGGTAAAGCAACGGCGAAAATTCAGCGGAAAAATATAATCTATCCATCAGTTTGCGAGTTAGCAGTAAAATGGCATTTTCCTGATAATCCTTTCTCGGGATGCACCTTCGCGTTCTGCAGAGACCGAGGACAAAGACGTTCGTGGACGAGGGCAATAAAACAGGACGGCTGTTAGAAAAAGTAGGAAAGTTAGGTGAAAGAAGAAAAGGGAAAAGGTGCCGGTGAAAAAAGAGTAACCCCTGGATATTGTCATGGTAGGATCCATCCGTGAGATCGGCACTTTTTGTAGAACGGCAACTTTTTTCCTACGATTTCACGGCGGGATAATGGATTCCTCGATCCTTTGGATACGCTCGTTACCACGGTATTCGTAACAGCTGCAGCTGCCTAGGCTAGAGACCGTGATAACTGGAAGATCTTGCTTACGACTGGCCCAAGGAAATCGGTAAGGAAACAGGCAGCGGAAGAGGGAGAGGGCGGCTGAGCCGAGGACGGAGATTGGAAAGCGGAAGAACACACTTTGCGTCTTCTAAACCAACAAATTTTTCTTATCACCGGACAGTTTACGGAGAAAATCACGTGGAAAGCGAGTGACGATTATCGAGGAAATGAGGAAATGTAACATTTCGGTTATATGCAGGAGTATAAAGTGGGTTAGGAAATAACGTAAGATCGACGATTCGATCGATAGAAAGATTATAGGTCAAAATAGACGAATATTCCTCTGATATCTGAATTTCGATATTATCCGCGACGTAATTTGCTAATTAGCGGTAAATGCAACGCAAAGGCTCTCGTTTTCGATCCTCATGCTCGTATCACGCGGGTCAGGCACCCGGGAAAAATTCGGAATTTCGACGCTCCTCTTCCATTCGACGCAACAATTCGAATTCTAACGAAAAGGTCCTCAGCACGCGACACCGTTGGAAAGAAAAATGGCTGGCAAGCGTAGCCTCTGCGACTAATCGCTTACAACGAATTTTACCGCTTCGAGTCGAGCCTCTTCCAATTCTCGTCCTACGTATAAATCTTATTCCGCGGAACGACTGTTTCCCGGCTTTCCGGAATAAATCCCTGTTTCCCGCGAGCGACACGGGCCCGTGGAAAATTTGATACGGCGAAAGAGACGGTCGGGGAAAGAAGATTCTAGATTTCGACCACGAAACGCATATAATGACCGCGTACGGCTCGTATTTCATCCGATTATTCGTACGTGTAGGGCGATTTATTGCTCGGGGAATAGTTTTCTAGGCCAACAAGCTAGAGTCGCTAGAGAAATAAGAAGGGGGGCACGAGGATCGTTTCGAAAATGGGGGGAAAAGGAGAGGGAAACGGGGGGAGGCCATCCGGGGCAATGCCAGCTGCGCTACCGTAACATAACGAGGCCTAAACGCGGCCGCCTTCTACCAATAGGAACCAACTGTTCATTAGGCTGTTGGTACAGGCTGCTCCAAATTGTCTACGAGAAGGACTGACTGCGAGGGTGTAGCGAACACCGAGAGATTAGATCTTGCCAGGACGAAAACTTTGAACGTCCTCCGAATCGATTGCTCTGCGCTACAAAGCACGGCTCGATATGACTATATTTGATCCTGTGGATCGATTCATATTCATTTTTCCTACTTTCTTACTCCGATATAACGCGTGCAGAGATAAAATATCACCGATATACGGGTAAATGCTAATGAGAAACATGCACGTTCGGGAACGGTGATATGTCGAATATGAAAATGTAACGACACGGGCCGAAGTTTAGGTGGATCCTAAAGAGAAACTCATCTGCTCTTGCATACGAGAAACTATTTCAACGGTATGCAACGCTGCTGCCGGCTATTATTCGCGTATTAATCGACTAAATATGCTGTAATCGCTGAATAACCTAGCGAATATCATAAATATTAGATTCTTCGATTAATTAGTTCTATTAATGCGTTATTCCCATTAGCAAGGGAACGATAATATTTAACCTGTATAATGGAAATAACGTTCGTTCCAATAGCCACGTAGGACCGAGAAATTCGTTACCTGTAACATTACCGCGTTCGTTACGTAATCGTAGACAAAGAAGCTGTTGTTAAGAAAGGTTACGACACATTTCACCTCTGTCCATCGAAACTTTGAAATTATTTTAAACGCACGTATATACGTATATTTATTTCTTAAGAATATGCAAATGAATTCATAAACGAAGGAATATCGTTGGAACAGAAGATTAATACCTTCGTTGTTTACAGAAAACGATTGAAACCTTGTACCGGGTTAATCGCATGGAAAAGTTGAACGTGAGATACACTAGTTTGGCAGTAATCCGCTAATTATGCCAAAGATTTTACTCCTCTTCCTTTCCACGGTGTGACGATAACGACTGTTTTTCGAAAATATTCCGTTTCGAAGCTCGGAGCCACGCCGATTCTGTCAAAAACTGATTCATTTTCCCGACAAAGGCAAGCGAAAGCACCATGAACTTTACTCGACGCGAAAAAGCCCCTCTAGCGACAAATGCGCGGCGAAATTTCACTGGGAAACTGCTATAGGAACCACAGCTGCTGTGCTGGCAAGTTAGAGCTCTCCTAAATCCTAACTTATCGACCGTCATGACGCGATGATAATTTATTCTAAACCCAAGCCGCACCTATTTACGACACAGATGCGAAATCAATCAATTAATTCGCAACCACCGCCATTTTCTCCACTTAAAAACTATCTTAAACTTTGTTTACACCGTTTGTTACTATTATGCGTTTCTTAAACGTTCCTCGAACGTTTGCCATGCGAATTTCAAAAAAAGTGGCTGCTGCGCGAATCGTAATTCGATGAAAAATATACCCGAACGTTACGTGAAAATCTGAACGCGTTACCGATCGGTATTTCCACGCTTCAAGCGGATTTCCGCGTTAATCAAGCGGACGAGTAACGAGAAGCAACGTTCGAGAATCGGAAAATTTTATACTAGGTTACTTTTTATTTTCAAAATTTGTCACGATGTAAAATACGTAAAATGCATAATACGTGTACTGGCATAGCAACTACGAAACCCAAGAGAACAGCTTTCCAATTTATTTTCTATTACTTGAATTTTCCCTTTCCCCGTTTCCCCTATTCGCGATGGGAGAAAAGAACGGATTACGTCGCATACTGCCGCAGAACCACACACGAACAAAAATTACAGCTAGGTGGAATGGAAAAATAAGAAAACACCGCGTCGCTGTGTATTCAAAGATGATGCATGGAATATAAATTTTACTGTTGTATTTAATCGTTAACATTTGCTTCATTTTATTTCCCGTCCTCTCGCTTTAAAGAAACAACAATAGATCTCCTAGTTTTTAATACATTATAAATCATGCATGATTTAAATCGACGCTCTTAGTTTTATAAAGAAATATTTTATAGAAAGTTTTCGAAGATAAACATGCAAATATGGAACGATCGCGTTTCGATACGAAAAGAGGCAAAGCACGAAAAATAATATATCATAACGTATTATTGAAAGAGAACCATGAACTATACGGGACGTTGAAAAAAAAGCGTTTACTAGGTAAGTACCGAACAAAATTGGGTCAAGTTATCGGAAATGGGATAAAAAGGATGATAAAAGAACTACCAAGAAGATAAAACGTAAAAAACATAAATGCATCGTACGTGAAAAGAGTTTATATAACACATATCGGAGTCTATATAAAGTAGACATTTTTACGCACAGATAAATTACACGTCGTAATTTTATGCACGATCGAATAGAATTCGATATCGTCTTGTTTGATATCTTAAAAGCTGCATTTACCGATTTAATTACGAGGATAAATATTAAGTTAGAAAAAAAAGGAAACGGAGCGAAATGAATGATATACATCGATAATACTAATAGCATCGAAACGATTACGCTGCTTCGCGAGAAACGTATATATGCAAGTAATATCCAAAGGAAGAGAAATTTCGAAGAAATAAAAAATCCGGTATTTCCGAATAAATGAGAAATTAATATTAAACGGTTACGAGGCAACGGGCGTTTAAAAATATCGTATCTCATTTAAAAGTATAAATAACGATAAACACGGTTTGCACAATTGGAAGCTACAATTTTTATAATCCCACGATTTCGTACGATATTAAACGAACAATGTACGATCTATCCTTTAAATTTTGTTCAGGGAAACAGCGTGGCGAAAATAATATCGTATTTGTGGCCACGTCTTAATAACCACGTGATAATATCTCGCGATAATAAATTTTTCGAAAATCGCGCATTTATTGTGCGTCGACGCATCCCAGGAAGAAAATTGTGCCTGCGTTAACAACTATTCGATCAGTAACGGTAAAGAAAACGAGGAAATCGATGAATGTATTTTAAATGGATATCGTTTACAGTGGCGCGTTGAAACGAAGATAAATACGAGAAGCTGATAATAACGGTGAAAAAGATCGGACAAATATTTCCCATATATTTGCTTTTTCTACGCGAGTTAGAAGAGCGTTTATAATATCCTGTGGCTAAGTTTCCTTTCCATACGTCTCTAAGGACGCCCCCATTAAACGGTGGACAGGGGTAATCGAATAGTTCTAAGCTACCGGAGGGTCGGAATAGGCGTTCTAAAATTGGGAGGGGTACGTAGGGGAACACGAAAACCGGATGGCACGCCGAAATGTAGTCGACTATATTCTGAATTCATCCTCCATTTCGGAACATAATTTTTATTTCGATAAAAATATTACATTCCCACCGACTCGTTTCTCCATTAACCGTACCGAGAAGTCCAACGATTTCTAGATGAATTTACCGCATCCCTCCGCGACTGCATCCAAGGGTTCCGAATGATTTAAGAACAACGAGGAAGAAGAAGATGGAATTGTTCGGAATAGCGGTTACATGCCTCGCGCGTCGTATATTCCCTTTCGTATCACGAACAGCTTCTGAGAAATATCTACACACACACACACACACACACACACACATACACACTACGACGTTATAAAACTAAGGAT
Source organism: Euglossa dilemma (assembly GCA_002201625.1). NCBI lineage: Eukaryota > Metazoa > Arthropoda > Insecta > Hymenoptera > Apidae > Euglossa > Euglossa dilemma. The sequence continues at coordinate 4,930,557 of NIJG01000099.1, read as the reverse complement.
GGTCGTAATTATTATTCTATTAATAATCTAGCCCGAAGCTTTCTTTCGTTCCTTGTACCTGCAGCCAATTATCGGGAAAACGGCAATTACGGCTAATTAATCGTTACTCGCGGAAGGCAGGTGAATGAAAGCAACATGGACGCAGTTTCTTCCTTTTCCAACCTCTTACCCTGAGCACCCTGACCCTGGGCACATAGGCAGCTGTCTCACTCCACCCCTTTGTAGACATGGCACTGCTGCTCTAACGTAGGAACGGATTTGTCTATCGCTACACGGTATGCAGAAGTATCGCAAGGCCATAGAGAATTTATCGGCGGAAAATTTTTCATCCCCGTTTTTCCGATCGATCGCGACCCTCGGTTATCCGGCAAACCGATCCACTTGTTCGACTCGACTCCAAAACGTCCATCGTTATTCGACATTGCAATGTTTAGCGAAATAATCGAAACGCGCTAGGACCCGATCGTTCGAATCGATAGGTTCCGACTTTCTTTTAACGATCTACGGAAATCGTTGCACGGTATAGACGGAGAACGATCCGGTGGAAGTAAAATTTCCGAGGGAATTTTAACGTGGTACATACTCGGCTCGTCTCATCCTTTAACGACGCTCGTCTATCAAACGAACACGCGGAGATTTGCAACGGAGGCAGAAGAATAGAGAAGGCTGTTAGAGGAGCAGAGTCAGAGAACGTAAGTTACAAATAGTCGTAGAGAAATCAGCTAGTCCGTCTATATAAATGCAAATCGGACGCGAAGATACGGATCTTTCGGTTGATTCGCTGGTCCCATCATTCGGAGCGGCGCTTAGCGAGAAAAAAAATGCCGAATAGATTGGTAGAAGGATGTTTCAATATGAATACCAACGGCGAGGCAGGAGCAAGGAACTCGTTAACCGTGCTACCGTTCGCCGAAAACACCCGGTAGATTTCTGCAGGAACCGAAGGCGCGCTACGGTGAGAAAGAATAAGGAAACGACGACGGAAAGGCGGGAGAGAGAGAAAGAGAGAGAGAGAGAGAGAGAGAGAGAGAGAGAGAGANACCAACGGCGAGGCAGGAGCAAGGAACTCGTTAACCGTGCTACCGTTCGCCGAAAACACCCGGTAGATTTCTGCAGGAACCGAAGGCGCGCTACGGAAAGGAGGAGAGCGGGGAAAAAGGAAAAAAGTCGGGCGTTGGAGAGAGAGAGAGAGAGAGAGAGAGAGAGAGAGCGAGAGAGAGGGCGCGCTCGGGCGCGTCACGACGCTGCTACACGCGCGCACCGACGGCGCGTGCGTACGTACGTTTTCTACTCGCGTACACGCATGCTCGTGTGCGTGCACGCAACCTGAACGAGCGAGACGCATGCACGCGAAAGCGAACGTGCACGCACGCAGACAGGCGCGTTGCCGGCTGCGAAAACCGGCGTGCGAAAATTGACCAATGGAGAGCAGAGGCGGGAGTCGGTGGGGCAGCCACGTGGTGCCGCGCTGACCAATGCGAGTGGAGGCGCTCGCGAATTTCGAGTCGGTTTCCCGCTTAGCGCTGGTGAGCTTCTAGTTGCTAGAGCAAGACGGACGACAAGAGGGAAAAAAAAAAGAGCGAGAAAGTGCACGTACGAGCAAGGAGAGACGGGAAGGTTATACGGCTGGTAAAAAGGAGCGAGGAAGAAAGAGGAGAAGAAAAAAAAAGAGAAGAGTGACGAGTTTGCATCGCATTGCCCCCCAGGACACGCGAAAGAGCGAAGGAGAGGAGAGAGAAAGGACGACGGAGATAGAGCGAAACGCCGAGGAGGAGAGAGAGAAAGAAAATGCCGAATGAGAGAGCCCCTCAGACGTCGTGTCGTGGTCTAGCCAAAGAGACAAGAGCCTGGTAGGAAGGTGCGTCGTCGTCGTCGCAACGAGAGGAGAGGAAAGAAAGAGAAAGAAGGAGAGCGAGAGAGAGAGAGAGAGAGAGAGGGAGCGAGAGAGAGAGAGAGAGAGGAGTCGCTGGGCACACGGTGAATCGTCAAGAGAACGGTCAACGCGCGTCCCTTAACCTTAAAAAAGTTGAAGAGTCGTTTCTGAGAAGACACGGTCGTGGTCGTAGTCCGCCTGATCGGTCGTCGCAGTCATCCTCGTCGGTTTGTATGATCGAGCTGGCTCGAGAGACATCCATTGCCACCGGAAACACGCCGAGTCTGTGTACTACCGGTGCCGAGTCGACGTGACAGAGAGTCGTTGTACCTCGAAGCGAGCGGGAAATAGACAGCGGTTGCAGAGGAAAGGAAGAAAGGAGAAAACAAAAGACAGCACAGCCAGGAACGCTTGGAAGATCGCTGAAGAAGTTAGGAAAAACCTCCTGTGTCCCTTTCGTTTTTTGGTGTGCAAGCGCGAAAAATCACGCCGAGTATCACGCGAGAAAGACAATCGTGTTCGCCGAGACGTTAAGATAATAGCCAGAGAAAAAGAGCGAAAGGAAAAAAAAGAAGCCACGGAAAAGACCCTGACGAAAGCGCGCTCTCGTGTTCGTTTCTTCCTGTGTGATAACAGGATTTGCAACGTCGTCTACGTCGTCTGCGCGTCGTTCGTCTCGTCTACGTAGTCCGAGTCGCGTACGTGTATTCGTGGTCCTGTACCGGGGATACCAGCAGTTAACGATCCTCGACGTGCCGTAAACGTGCGGTGATCGTGTCATTGTCGAGTTCGGCTGCGGGTTACATCGGTGTACTCCGTTTCGGGTCTCGTGCGTGCGAAATACTCGGTCGTCCGCCGTTTTCGACCTCGTGATCGTCATCCTCGTTGACGCGTTGTGGACAACATCGTCAACGACCGCTTCGTCCGCGTGCCACCACTGGGCTGTACATTTTTTCCAACCACCACGTGACCGAGACTTATCTCGGGAAAAGCATCACCATAGCATCCAAGAACGAGCCAACCACCATGTCGAAGCTCTACGTGGGCAATCTACCGTCGGATTGTAACGAGAGTGCGCTCAGGCAACTCTTTCAGGATCATAATTTGTCGTGTACCACGATCCTGGTGAAACGAGGCGGTTACGCGTTCGTTGACTGTACCGATCAGTCCGTAGCGGATCGTGCCATCGACAAACTTAACGGTGAGTTGAGAATCGACCAACGATGATAATGCCGGATAGATCTTGCTTTGCTATCCCGCTCTACGTCCCTATCGGCTGTTGCTACGCTGATAGCGGACGTCTTGTAAAATACTGCTATTACTATGCTAATATATCGCTATCGTTTACTGCTGCTGCTGCTATTATCACAGGGCCTGCTGTCACGTTTCATTCACTGAACGAAAGAAGAAAAACTTCGCGAGGGGCAATACACGGACCTTGGAGACTTTGTGACTAATTTAAACATTGCAAACTGCTTTTATCGCTTTACCAAACGTTTTACTCTAGGTACGGCGTGCTACCATCCGCAGACAGGAAGACCAACTTGTTTTTGTACAAAGTCTCTCGTATATTTACGCGTGCAACAAGTTCCGTCTACCCGCGCGCTCCGATTGTCACGCTTCTACACGCTTTTCCGCTATTTTGTAAGATATCTTTCAGTAGAAATATATAAACGTTTGCACGCTTGTACATATATATGCTTTACACGATTTGCTGCTTTACCCTTTCCCTACTTCGATCGAAAGATCGTTCTCCTGTATATAGTCACCCCATACCACCCACTCAATTCTACGTGTATATATTTATTACGACAATTGCGTATAACCATGTATCACCATATACCATGACATGTATCACGATGTATTTTCTACCATAACCTATGTACGCGCGGACAACGGGCAACTTCACCGTGTCATCCGGCGAATCGATCGTCATTTGTGCCGATCGAAACGAAAGGACGATCGCGACACGTCGTCGAGATCGTGTTCGACTTCTCTTCGCCCTCCTCGCTATATAACGTAGGAAAACGCTGCGAGAGACAAAACGAATGGAACGCGACTTGTGCCCGTACCGTATATCATCGCCTTCGAACGTTCCTCAATGAGAAAACGTTTCATGAATGGCCGCTGAGAACGAACGAACGAACCGCTGCGAATTATCTATCGGGCTGAGAACCCCTGACCGCGACCTCGGAAATACGTCCGTCGAAAGAATACATCTTGGCATTTTCATCGGTCGCTTTACGCACGAGAATACGGCTTAACGCAGCTCGCGATGTCGAGCATATTCACGCGATACGGGGCGAAATGTGGCATTCTCGGGCGTAATTGCCGAAAAGACGATCGTTGGAACGCGCAACGCTGTTGAAATTCCGTTTAAAAACGGCGCGAGAGATCGAAACTACTGCGCGAGTGCTCGTGTCGTGTGGAAAACTTATCCACGTGGTGGAGAGGCGCACGCATCGGCAAGATGGCGGAGCCGGTTATACCGGCAAGGTCACGCGTGTGGGTTTCGCCTTTGAGATAAGTTTCTGATAATCGCTCGCGTCGCGGCCAACGTGTACCGTGGTTGATCGATACGATTACCAGCTTCGCTCTATGCTTGCCAATGACGATATTCGATATTCGAAGAAAATCGCGATAGGATCGCGCGACTGATAAGGAAACCGCTGTTCTATCGGAGCGCGTAAGAAAATTTGCCGCGAATACCGCGTGAACGCGTTGAGAAAATGAAATTTCGCGAAGGATCCGCGATCTGTCGCTCGTGAAAGAGGTAGTAAAGCTGCAGCGAGTGATGAATTAAAACCACTGGCCCACTGCAGTAGTGAAAACGTAGCTACTCTCTCGTCGAGCTCGCGTAACACGGACCGGATCGTTATCGAAACGATCGAGTCGGCGCCGTTTTCGAGTTTTCCACGACGAGCGTTCGCCACGTGGCAAATCCTGACCCTCCGTACCGAATTTCCGCTCCCGTCTGGGAAAGTTAGATCGATACTTGAGTAGAGACGACTCACGCCTGCACGTCGGCGGTTCTCCCGCCGAAAAAAACCTGGTCAAGGTCGCGTCTGTACGCGTGACGTATGGTTCCCCACTGGCTTAATGCGAGGTTAAAATTTACATCGTGAAATATCGCCAACTTCATCTCAACGCGGCCATAGAAATCGGTTAGTCACACTCGTCGTATACGACGGCCATGCTAATCGAGTAAATTCAGATCGTAAATTTCGTTGATGACTCCCGTGTGAGTGACGTGTACGCGGTACACGTACGTAATTCGCTTTACGGACGTCCACCTTTCGTCGATTCGGTTCAGGCTTTTGCCGAACGTTAAAGGGACACGGGATAACGTACTACGTATACACGTGTGGGATTCGCGTCGGTATGCCGGAAGAGCGTTTCGAATCGTCCGTTCGGGCCGCTGGATAACGAGATCGTTTCGTTGGTACGCGTAATCTGCAGGCAATTTGTTTTCGCGACGAACGTTCGTAAAGCGAATCGCTGTCACGATGGTGACGGGCCCTTACGCGCTGAGATACCGATCGACGCGTAATATTCGCTTCGCAACGCCGAAATTTGTTTTCTCCTTCCAACCGTTCCCCCTTTTATTACCCTTAAACGATCGCCTCTCGACGATTCGTTTCGTAGTATAAAGATATAGTAAAGACGTAAGAGAAATGTAAGAGAGAAATAGGAAAAATGTAGGAAAAATTGGTCTCGGTGCACGATAAAAATTAGCCGAAATGTTCGAATTCCCAGGAAATACGGGACGCGAGCAGTTGAGAAAATTTGGAATATAATGGCGAGCAAAAATGTAGCAAAGAATACGAAGAGAACGGTCGGCTTGCTTAGAAGCCGGGTTGCAAGAAAGAGGCGCGGTACGAACATTGGAGCGATTCATAGGGAATAGTCTCTCCCTCTATTTCGTTAGCAATACAGAAGGCTCAGTCGTTGCTCTGCAGCAGCGGTACATATGTATGCGGGGCCGATCCTTGGATACAATACCGTGCGCGGAGAACGTTACCGCTGAGTACAGAACTAGTTTGGTGGGTTGTGTTACGTTTTAGACCAACTAAACTAAGGCTAGTCGCGGTTAAACTACACGATACTACAAGCATCGATATTAATTCACCGAGAACCATACCAACCTCGTCCGCCATTTAATGCCTTCGTTTTCTCCGAGTCACGAGCACGCCGCGATTAACCACGAAAACCTCTTTATCTTTCCATCCGAGGAAAAAGAAAGAAAAGAAACGATAGTACGAAACGAGATTTTTCTTTAGCTGGAACTTGGTTGGGAAGAAAATTTTCTGTCGCGCGTCGCGTTTATTAAGAAGAGGCGCGCGATATTTCTGTAACGCGGATACCACGAGATTGAAAGTTTCACGGGATCGGATTGTATTTTCCGTGTTCAAGGCTGATGAATCACGCGTGTCTAATATTGATCAGCATGGGCTAACAGAGAGGAAAAGAATGTATATTTTTAATCGCAGGTTTCCAGTTGTTCGTGGCTCGGCCAGCTTGATTTGTCGCGTGCCTGCTCGAGACCACCTGCCCTCGAAAAAAGTTACCTGTTAACAGTGCACCGGTAACCGACACTGATGAAACTTTACGATTCGGTTTCTCCTCTGGCACGGCGAGCCTTGGGGTTGATAATAATATCGATCGAAATTAAAGAAAAATAATCCTATGTCGACACGCTCGATACTATTACGATAAGGAAAATTTCTCTAGATCGTGTCACCCGTTATTGCTGCTACTATCCGTTTTCCAATCTCATCTTATCGATCTCTACGCGTCGCTCGGGATATGCACACTCGTAGCAGATAGCACGCGTCGAAGAAAAACGATTAAAGTTAATTACATATCCTACGCGTTGCTCGTGCGCGGGTGAAAATCGCGCGAGCAAATAGCTCGAGACGGATTCGCGCTGCTCGTTAACGCTCGTCCGAGGCCAGCGTGTCAGCCATATGCACCGAACGTATCGTATACTGGCTATTATCAGTCGGTATCGGCCGCTATCATCGATGACTGCCAAGTCCGAAAGTTTCTATCCGATGAAGCGTTCGAGGCAACAGTAAGTTGTACTTGTTACTCGAAACTCCGATACGACGCGATAATTCCTCTCCTGGCGTTTATCCGTCGAATATCGTAAAATATGCCGCTCGATAAACAAATAGACGCGCGTGTGCACGTTTTCGAGTGGTCTAGAAATTTCTTTACGGTCTAGTAACTTCATTTCGCTCTCCGATCGAAGGAATAATTCTCGCGTCGCGTGTTGTACACAGGCGAAAAGGGAAATTAGAAAACTCGTCCCTGTCGGCGATCTCCGTTTCCGGATAACGCGAAAATGCGATCGGGGAGTATCAAGTTGAGAACAACGGTGAAAAGAACTCGATTTAACGCCGACACGAATGTACGGCTTAAGCGTAAAAAGTGCTTGCGCGTCTGCAAGGAGGAAGTGCTATCTTTAGAGCGGCGAAAAGAGAGTGTGCGGTGTCTTCTCGTCTTCTTTTTCGTCTAGCCATCCGCTTTCATTAACCAAACGTGTACGGTCCTGGGACCAGGGGCGAGAAAGCCATTGTGAGATTTCGACAAGCCCGATACCTCGAAACGAATGAAACGTAACGACTCTTCGCGCTGAACCTCTCCTATCGCTCGTGTTTCGCGAGTCGCGAATCAGCGGCTTAAGTATCCGATAAAATCCCCTCGTTGCACGGAAATTAGTCTATCGTCGTTTCTTTTTCCACTTTCTCGGCAACGATTAATTGATCGGCGTGTACGCGAGAGGAAGGAAAGCGGGAATTAAAATGGAAACGCGTACTCGCGTGGAGGAAGATGGAGACACGCGTATCGCGGTTATCGATAGGAAATTCTGACGAGGTTATATGGAAACGTAAAGAGAGCCGATAACAACGCGAACGTCTGTATATGAAATTATCCGCAGAGCAGAGCCTCTATTTCGAGTGTTTCTATATCGGCATCGTGTCGACAATTCTCTATTTCTTCCTTGCCCTCCCACACGGCGACCTCTTCTCTCTTTTCTATCTATATTGTCTTCGTCTTTCGTGGCCTCTGCTCGCTCGAGGAACCTTTGAAGACACGTGTTTGTTTTAGATACCAGGCCGTTGACTTGCCGGCAAATAACCGTGTTACCGCTGCTACCCCGTATATACGCGAAGCCGTTCTGAACGAAATCTTTCTTATTATAACGCTCGCCACCAGCTATCTCCTCGGTCGAAACGTTGTCCGTTCAACGTTTTCCCTTGTATCTTTCCAGTGAAAAAGTAGGTGCGCTTTATCGCGTACCCTATCGTTATCGGCCACCGAGTTTTTCTATACGATCACCGTCCCTAATCCGCTTACGTAATCCGTATTTCCGACGCATAGACGAACACGTTCGCGCTTCGTTGGCCGTAGTTTCTGAAAATCGCGCGTCAGCTCGACCGGTCGGGAAATCTCGGATAAAAATCCGATCGGAAATAGGATTTCGCGAATTGTTCTCGTACCGAATCGCGGTCTTCGTCTCTGTCCGGTTGGCCACGAGCGACCGAGATCTTTACGACGAAACCGGGTGGGGAAAAAAGAGGAAGAGAAAGATGGACGGAACGTGTGGCAGTTGCACGGTGGCAGCGAATCCTTCTGGCCCCACGTGCGCGTAATTGTCAGGTACGAAGAGAGAAATCCGAATCTTTCGACAGGTGTCAATGAACCGGGCAACGACGTATCCATCGAAGGATAAGCGAGGGAGATAGAGGATAGGAAGATGGGTGGGTCGAGGGAGAAGGAGGAGGAGGCACGAACAGCTCGTTCGCACCTGCCTCTGTCGTATACCATACGGGGCTCACGGTGATTTCGCATTTCGTCAACGCGACTCGGTGAAACTGATTCCCTTGCACGAATCGGGAGCGATCTCGGAGATCGGAGAGACGTTGGAAAAATACGAAACCAGTCTCGTTCCACGCGTATCTCGCATTTTCCATCTGTCCGACTGTTGGCCACGGTCGGTAACTAAACGTCGATGATATTCGCTTGGGAATGTAAATAACGCGGTACAATCGGTGGGAGCGAAAAGATCCAAGGCGTTAATTAAAACGGTAACCTAATTCGTGGCTGGGGTGTAGGATGGCGACGAGCGTTTCGGATGCAGACGTTGCGACGAGTTTCCCGTTGCATGGTTCTACGGGTTGAGTCATAACCGGGAGATGCGGACGATAAGAACGTCGGTGTAGGCCGCATAGACGCGACGAAAGAGAGGAGAGTTCTCTGGCTAGGTAGATAGCAGGCTAGTGGCAGATGGGAAGACGAACGGCGGAGTAACGCGCGCGAGTATACCAGGTACATAGGTGGAAATAACGCGAGGCAGGAGAAAGAGAGAAGGAGAAGCGTGGCAACTCTTCGTGGTAGAAAAATTGCATCGGCATGGCGCCATTAATCTCCGAACGAACGGATATTATTTTAATTCTCAAGCCTCGGCCGAGTCTGTTCCGAGAAACGCCGCCCTTTGTCCCGGTCGGCTCCACGAAAGAAAAGTGACCGAGTGATTTAATCTACGAACGAACGGAGACCCTGGACTCTTTCTGCTTCTCGCTGTTCCCCGTGCCTCTTCTTTTCTTTCCATTCGCGCGTTTCTTTTTTGTCTATCGAGACCCGAATTTCGACCGTCCGCGTCGCGACCATCGCCGCTGGAAAATCGGCCGATCCTCGATTCCGCGAACTCCTTTTCGCCTTTTTCGCCTTTTTCGCCTTTTTCGCTGGGAAACAGCAGCAGGGGGAAAGGAAGGAATTTCGCGACACACGAAATATAATTAGAAGCGAATAACCACGCGTTTATTCCGACGCGGTTTATATATCTTCGAATGGCCGAGGCGTTATTGGGTTCGGGGTAACGGCGCGTTAATTAACGAGCGATCGCGGCAGCGCAACGCGATTCACGTGCAACATCGTTGCGATGAAACGGATAACGGGTAGCTACGTACTCGCGAGTCCTCGAGACGTCGGCTTACCGCCGTTAAGAAGGCAGAGGCGCCGAGAGATACCGCGCACGCGCGCGCGTGTTCCTCGTCCTACACGGGGATTCGTGAAACGCTCGTCCACTGCATACAAACGTGAAACTCCGAACTTTGCCCGGTTCGTTAGATAAAATTCGTTATCGTGGCCCGGCGCGCTACGACGCGCGTTGTTGTAGACGCACGTACGCTGCGAGTAACGTATAACGTATGCCGCCGACGTCGACCGCGACGAATCTCGCGTGAATCTCTTAGCGTGCGATCGAACGTCCACGCTGCGTGGCGCGATCGCGCTCCTCGTACGCGTTTGCCGTGGAAAATCGCGACTGGCAATCGGTACGGTCAGCCAACCGCTGTATTCCGAGGTTCGATAAGGTATCGCCGGATCAACGGAGTGCGTTAAATCACGGCGTAAGAATCGCGTCGCGACTTTCCACTCGCGTCGAGGTAACAGGTACTACCGCACGCCTCGGCCTTGCGCATCTGTGCCGCTCTGTCTGTTACGCACGTTCGGTAAGAAACTTTCGCGACCCGTTCATTACGCGTCGCCCCGGCGAAATTACATCGCGCACTGGTTAATCGAGATTTACGAGGCAATTGTTCCTCTCCGGACGAAGATCGATCGATCGGCGGCGAGATAGCGGCGATATTTTCTCTCGTGAACGATTTCGAGTGCGTAGCGCAGGGGAATTTACGCGAGGTTTCGACGGAGGATCGGAAACGGCCGTGTAAACTTGCTTCCTCGACGGACGGGGCACGGTAACGCGTGGATAAAGGCGAGAATCGGCGGACACCGATAAAGATACGGCGAACACGCGACGAAAAGAACGAGACGAGCGGTCCGAGATAACGGAAGGCGTCGCGATGGAAAGCGGATGGAGAGTGAAATTTTGCGTTTGGCGCGCTTTCTACGGATTCTCAGTCAGGACCTATCTTAACGTGCGTGGGCCCACTCGCTTCATTCGGCAAACTAACCTACCCGTCTAAGTAATCCATTGTGCTTCTCGTGCTCTCTTTGTGTGGCCGCTCTCACGCTGAGAGCGCGGCACAAGGGTGTGCGAGAAGGAGCAAGAAAGGAGAGTCCTTGGCGCGAGAAAGAAGCGGCGTCGGGGCGAGCGGGATGGAGAAAGGGGGTGGAACAGAGGGCGAAAGAGAGAGAGAAGTATGCCACAAGGCCAACCGAGTCCGAAGCGCGATTTTTGCTTTACTCTTTGCTGCCGGCCCGAAAACGAGCGTGTAGATCCGACCGACTAACTGCTCCAATTTTATTTACCGCGCGTCGTCGTCGTCGTCGTCGTCGTCGTCGTCGTCGTCGTCGTCGTCGTCTATCGTCCACCTCCACCTCCGCCTCCACCTTCTCCTCCTCGCCCACTTCTTCGTCGATGTGTCAAACCTTATCGACGTCTTTTCGCGATATCCAGAGGTCACGTGCGATCATTGCTGCGCACCCTCCGATCCTCCAATTCCTGGACACCACCACCACCTCCTCCCCCGTCACCTTCCTTCTCCGTTGCCGCGTAAATAAATTTCGCGAAAAGATACCGCGCGACGATGGTCCTCGAACGATATTCGTCTTCGTTCGGCAAAAAAGGAACGTTCGCCGAGCTATTAGCGGGAGGAGCGCGATATAAATTTCGATTCGTTTCTTCGAGGGAAAAAGTTTCTTTTCGCTCCTTCGTTCTCGTTTCTCCTTTCCGATACGAAATCGAGATTAATACGAACCCGCCGCGCGCCGCGCGTTCAATTACGCCTCCATTAGCGAGGGATCCGAATTAGACGGTACGCCGAATTACCCGACGTTGCGCTCGTGGACGAAACGCGTAAACGGTTTCCGAAGGAAAACGCGTGCCATTCCTATCTGCGTTTTTACCGTACGCGTTCACTCCGTGTGTCGTTCGTTACCAAAGATTCCAGTCACACGTAAGGGTTGGTGTACGCGCGTACAGAGGCGTATACAGCCGAAGAAACGTATTACGGGGAATCACGCGAATGCTCGTATAACTTTATCCTCGAGTAATAATTCTCCTTCGGACCGTGCGACGATCGCGTGCCCTGGTCGCCGAAGCGATCGTTCGATCGGTGTATTTGTCAGGGATCCACGTAATTCGCCTCTCCGCGCTCGAGGGACGTCGCTGCCACCACCGCGGAGGCAGCGTCCCGACGCCGACGTTTTCCCCGAGATATCGATATCCCGATGCGTAACATCGTATCGGCGCGATTTTCACCAATGGTGATTCACCATTCGCAAACGATTTCCGTGGGACTGAACGTAGCGAGTTGTAACTCAATAGTAATTTATGTACCTAGCCGTGCCAACCGCCGTGTCCAAGGCATCGGTATTCAGCATCGGCCTGGAATGCGCAACAGGAACCTGTTCTCATTCCCATTCCCATTCCCGCTCAGCGCTACCCAAATATTTTATTACTTCCCCGTGGAGCCGGTGCTCTCTCTCTCTCTCTCTCCCTCTCTCTCTCTTTATCTCTACCTCTCTTCCCTTTTTCTCCTTCTCCCTTGCTCTTTCACCGGCGCAAGAAACTCTTCGCTGTTATGTCATCCTACGAAGCTCGCCTTATCGTTGTAACGATATTTCTAACGTCGCCGGTTACGTTTCGAGATTTCGTAAAACGCCGGTGGAACCGCAGACCGACGTAGGTGGCCGATTTTCGCCGTTGTCACACGATCACCGTTGACAAAATCGCAATGCCGTCGTTATCGCGCGTGTACGCGTACATTCGTACTTCCTTCGTCGAAGGAATCGCATCCGTCCCGGTGCTGCTGGTGTATCGAGTGCCGAGATAGGAAAAACGCTGTACTAGCAGCCGAGATATGCACGGTTTACGTTACTCGCGCGTCGTTCGAGCTATCGGGTATCGAAGCGAACGCTTTCTATTAATAACGCGCCACGTTATAAATAAACGTCGCGATAACCGCGATTCCGATGGAGATGGTTCTTCTCGCAGATTCCTCCTTTTCTTTCGTCCTCGGATTCCTAATTACGCGGAGATAACGTCCAACGAGCGTCCGGTACGCTGCTAGTCTTTCTCCCTTCCTTTTCGAGTTTCCACGCGATCGGTTTTCGGGGCACGAAACCGTTCGCTGGTCGTCTCACCGTCAAGCAGAAATTGACGAGATTTAAGTTAGGAACCGGTAAAACGTATCGAGAAAGAGGGAGAGAGAAGAGAAGCGAAATGAAAAGGGACGGTACGGTGGAGTACGAGAAAGAGGGAGAAGGAAGGAGAGAGAGAAAGAATGAATATATATTAGGTGGGTTGCGCGACGACCTCCGGATAGCTCTCCTAAGCTTGCTCTCGCTCGCTGAGCCTCACCTACCTGGCAGTTTTCGTTGTAGGCAACAGCAGGGAAGATGGCGGGACGGGAGGGAGGAGGTAGGAGCACTAAGGAGACCTTGAAGGCTTGCTAGCCGGGTGCCGGCTAGTACTGACCCACTATAAAGGCACTTGCCATCCTGCTCGTTCAACAGGACAATCTACTATTACTCTCTCCCTCGGGAGAGCCTGCTAACCTACTCTCTTGCCCACATACACCGACTCGATCCGAAAACTCGCTTCCAGACCCTGGCTACGCTTAGCTCCGACAGCTTCTTTCTCTCTCCCTCCCTCTATCTCGCCTCTTCCTCTCCTTTTTTACCCTCACTTCCTCTCTCTCTCTCCCGTCCCGTCCGTTCTCCCGTTCTCTCTCCCGTTCGCTCTTTCACTTTGTCGTCCCTCGTACGCTGCCTTCCCTATCTCATTTCCACTCCCTCTTTTCTGCTCCCTTCTCGCTGCCGTTCTAATACACACTACCACCACTGCTACAGCCCTCGTGTTCTCGCTATTTCGCTTCCTCTCGCTCCCTCTCTTTCTCTTTTTTTCTAGTTCGCTCTCTCTACTCCCTCGTGCGCGAGTGTGTGAGTCGCACGGACACGCGCCGCACGAACCCCTGAAAAATCTGTGTGTGACTGGGTAAGACGCGCGCGTACCCTTCTCTTCGTGTGTGCCAGTGCTCGTTGCGTGTGTCTCTCTTATGCATGAATTTCATCGGTGCTTAGAAAGAAGGAGAGAGGCTCGAGCGTGTGCAAGTATGCGTGTGTTTGTAGGGAGTACCACCTAGCATAGCAACTGCTGTTTCTGCATTTCTTAGCAGCGCGCCCCATGCGAGATGCCGGTATATTTTAGGCGTATAACGGGTGTCCCGTTTTCGAAACCGATCCCCGCGCGCCTTCCTTCCTCCGTTCCTCGTCGCTCGTCGTTGCCCGATAACGCCGTTCTAACAACCCCGACTAACCGCTCCTGGCTCCTCGCTTCGCGATCATACCGGCTCCGTCTAGTCCCTAGCTGCTCGCGTACATCCATCGCCGAGCTAGGTACGCGCCGTTTCTCCCTTGTCCCCGCGATTTTTTTTCCAATTCCTAATTTCACGCTTCGAACGTGCCCGAAACGTTTCGTTGACGATGCGCGCCGTGTAATTTCCGGACAGCCGAGACGCGTACCATTCCGCGGAATCGCGTCGATTTTCTAATCCCGATGATAATTAGCGAGGCGAAAGTTTGCGAGAAATTAGTACCTCGGGAATAGCTTGCTCGATCGACGCGACGCGTAATCGACGAGTGCGTGAAAAAGAATTAAGGTCGTACGCGTAGAGTTCGCGCGAATATAGCTACGTAGAGGAATACCGATTCGTTGGCGGATATCCGAGAGCGTGATTCTCGTAAACCTTTTTCAGAGGCTCGTGATCATTACGGTTTGAGAGGTGCGTTAAAGTTATTAAAGCGAGAGATGACTTTGTAGCCCGTGGTAATAGTCTCCTCCTAAACGGCAAACACGTGAAATCGAGCGTAAAAGCATACGTCGAATTTAACGCGGCATAAGAATCAAATTAAAACCTCGTCAAGCTCTAACCTCCCCTCTTTTTCCTTCTCACCTTGTCGCGAATTGGCTTTCGCATGAAACCTGTTGGTACTCGGCCTGAGCACTCGTGCATAGAAACACTTACGAATATTATTGCTACAGGGCGAGATAAACCGTACGAGGGGAGACTTGACACGGGACCATACTAAGTAGCCATTTAAGAGCTACTTCCTCCTTTTCTTTTTTTCCCCGTCTCTATCTATCTCTTTTCACTTTCGAGTACACCTAGAAGATACCGTAACGCCATCTTCCTCTCCTCGCCGTTTTACGTTTAATACGCGCATTTTTAATTCGTTCCAATTCCCAAGCTAGTCCGCCCGGTAGGTTATATTATATACCCTCATTGTACCGAGCATTCTGCTGCATTTAATAGACTCCTCGCGAACAATTCCGCCACTCGCCACACGCCATTGTACCCCGCAACAGAGATCTACCCGGTTTTTCTGAAGCAGACTCGGCTCATTCAAAAAAATACCACTCCGCGCACGAAAATCCGAAGCGCCGAGATCGTTATCGATGTCCGTCGACGATCTTGCCACGAGCATCGAGAAGCCTGCGTGTCTACGTACTTCTGCCGCAAACCGACTGTAACTAATTCACGTGAACGCGAACCTCCTCTCCTTCGTCCAACCGCTTCTAAATTTATATCGAAATTTATCATCGAACCGAGCCATTCCCTCTAACCTATATAAACCATGCCAACGCGTTCGAGAAATTTCCCCGCGTGCATCTACCTCCCGCCACGCTATTGTATTTTATGCCATTGCCTTTTCACTTCGATACGTTCAGTACGTGCAACATATCGCTGTTTCGAATCTCATCAAGGATACGCTCTTGCGCTTCTTTCTAGGGTAATCGTAAATTTCCACTTACCCTCGTTTCTAGTTCATTTTGAAATCTGTTCCTCTCGTTCGCTGCCATCTTTCAAATCTGTCCGTCTCTTCCCTTCAATTTTCCTCTCTTTCACTTTCACCTCCTTTTACTTCTCCACGCTGATAACGATCACGCGCGCGTTTACATTTCACGGACACCCGAAACGCGCCCGAGTATTAGCAATCGCAAACGCGAATACGTTAACGCGTACTTTTATTCCTTAATTCTCGTCCATTGTCTTGCAAACGATTTTTCACACGTCACTAATGCGTCGATTGCTAACCGCGAAAACTATTCGCCAGAGGTCGCGCTTATCGAATTATTTCTCGCACTTCGTAAAGAGAATTTACTCTAGGAGGTTACGCGGACGAGTCGAAACGTAGAATTAATCGAATAGCTTTGATGGATATGTTACCCGTCGATACGACGAATAGCGGTATATGCGACGACGAACAAAGGCATATGCTAGGAATAGAGAGACATGTACGACGAACAGAGGTTGATCTTGTGTAGTAGGAGTCGCGTCGCTCACTGACCACGTTGTGTTTACATCCTTACGGTAACCTTGTTTGGCAAAATGTTCGAAGGGTATCTCTGTTCGCGTCGAGCCGTATTAAACACTGAAAAAGGACGTTGACTTGAACGATCCGAACGCGCTGAATCACCTTCTGCCAACGAATTCGTCAAACGTTTACAACCTATTATTTAATTACGACGTACACTAAGGCACATGCGCGCGCAAACTTTCGGAGCGCGCATAGCGAAGAATTACCGCCCAATTTAAACCGTGTAAACAATACGTCTCTAAAAATATTCGTTTCTCGCGCGAGTAACGTTGAATTTCGCATACCACGAGTAAAGATGGTCATTTTGAGCTGCCGACAAAAGTGGTTTCNTTTTTTTTTTTTTTTTTTTTTTTTTTTTTTTTTTTTTTTCTGCAATACTTTTAGACAGAGAAAGAGAGAAACTGGTTAGAGAAAATTAGATGGGTCTAACTGGCAGAAGACACCTGGCGCCTAGGAAAGGAAATACTCGTGTATATGTGCACGTGTGTATACGTACGTTCGGACCCTCGGACCGTGTCGAAAAATTCGCTAGCACGAGACTATGACCATAGATACGTTCACATAACCTCTTGATCCTGATTAGAATACGAGTAGGTACGCGATAATTTTAGATCAGTGCAGCGATTTTTCTGCCGTTGGACGACGTACACGTGCAAATTGAAACCCGGAAGCAACAACCGCCGAGTTCCACTTTTCGAAACCGGTGTTCGGTATATTTTTCCATGAGAAAATCTTCCATCGGTTGTGCCTGGCCAGGGTCAGAGTTCAAACAAACCATAGCTTCAAACAGGTTGCCCATACTGACCCAATAAACCAATTCTCCTATTTTCTCTACGCTATGAGAATATTCTACCGTTACTATTAATTTTGCTTTCGTTATTTCAGACTTTCTATTTTTCTTTTCCTTTTCGATTGCTCTGTTTCTTTTTAAAATTCTGCTTGTTTAAATGATATCTCTTTAAAGCGACACAGCGTCGTTAAACAGCCTTCTTCCGTGTACGAATAATTTTAAAGAGTTTGTTTCTATTTTCTGTTTCAGGGTTCACGTATATGGGATCTGCACTTGTTGTGGAGCCCTCTGTGGCTAGTGGACCCAAAAAGCGGTAAGTCTTGAATCTTGCGTGATATTTTCCGTTAGATAACCTTATCGATCGCAAACCCAGTAAAACGCACGCATTCTCGGTCGATCGAAACGGTATTCTCGAGCGAATATCTTCGCGATAAGATTTGCTCTGTACGCGTAACGCGTCGCGTTACTCCGTATGCAAATGCATAGCTGTTAAATAAATTAGCCACGAAGCATCTTACCGCGGTTGTAATTAAAACTTACTCGACCGGCGGATATTGTTAACTGCCGTTCTTTAAACGACCATAAATTTGCCAAGCGTGCAGGAAACGCCTGCCGAATTACGCTTTGCTTACACGTATATTATATATTAAATATTTCGTAAAAGTTATCCAACTCGTCGGGATCCCGGCTACCGTGCGGAAAGCGCCGAACAAACTTGTTCTTACGTGCTAATAGTCCATTTGTCTTCGAAAAATTTTACGTAATCGCTTACACAAACTTCGGTAGGGGTTATTAACCCTAGGCAATTTCTCGATCAAAAGAGAGATCACGCGTAATGCCGGCATAACGAGGTGCATAATTGGCCGCACGCGAGTAAATGCGCGCGAGCGCATACACGAGAGTTTGAACTCGTGCCGAACGTGTCCAAGCAAAAATCGTCGGGGATTATCCGCAGTGGAACTCATTCTCGGTCATAGAATTTGGAATAATTGTCGGACACCGTCAAAGGGATCGCACCCGTTAACTTTGCAAAACAAAAATGACCAATTACTTGGCCCGAAGTTCGAGGCCGAAGTAAACACGGCGACTTGCCGAAAAACTTCGTTATCGATTGTTATGCAAATCTCCGCGAGCCGCGTTTTCCACGGTGTTTACGCAACGCGCTTGGTGTCGTAAACGTTCGAATTTCGCGATTATTATCGTTCTATATGTACATGCATGTTAAGACCTGTAGAACACGAATTACATTTGCACCGTTTTTTCGCATGCTGCCACATGTATCACACATATGGATCGCTGGTACGTATTATCGCTATTATATGCAGATCGCACGTATCGACGCGCGATAACAATGATTTCTTCAATGAAAATCTACGCTGATAAATCCTGACTTACGATACAAATTTTTCAAACGAAATTCTCCTTATATCTCGTTACATTTTTATCGTCGACCGACATCGCTGAATGAACATTCTTAAATTATCGCGCCTTTACGTAAATGTGGTTTTATCTCTGGCATGGCGAGGATTTACGTCGATTTATCTTCGTAAACCGTATATATTCCATCGATGGGTAGATCGTCGGCTATTTTCGACGGCGGATATCTTTCTTTCCCGAAAAACTTTCTACTTTAAAATTCGATTAGAAACGTTTGGGAGCCTCTGCACACACCGAGGCAGCCTCCATCTCGATGGTGAAGCAGGCGTTCGAAAAAAATGTGGCACCTGCCTTCTCCTTACGAGCCCGGAGCTGAGCCCAGGCTGCTCGCTCGTGCCACAACTGCAATCTGTTATTTCACCATCCCCCAACCTCGTTCCTTTCTCTGTTTCTCTTCTCGGTTACTCGTACCACCGATTCCTCTTGCCACGAGCAACCTTATCGACGATAGGAACGCGCAAAGATATAAACCGAGGATTTGTTGCTGCTCGTAACGATACTCGACATCAGATAAGAGCAATTAAGTGCAGCGTGCAGAGAGTGGACAGTATAACGAGCCGTACGTGCAAGCACTTTGGTCCGGTTGTCTTAATGCATTAATATCGTTAAAACGAAATTGAAACTTACAACGCTGATTACCGGAACTCGTTAGGTTTTTAATCAAGGCTCGGTGGTATTAATCACCGTGTCACGGTGACTCGGTGCTTTCGAAACTTGAAAAATCGTTACAGGTTTAAAAGTCGCGTAATCGGGAAGGTATCGGAGGACACGTGGCACGGCCGCGATGATTTATAGAAAGACGGAAAGAGGAATTAGAGGAGGGAAACGCGCGGTGTTCGTGAATCGAACGAAACGAGAAATCGAATGTTTCTAACGTTTGCGAATATCGGGTGTTTTTGTTTTGCCAGCCGAAAGGCGCACGGCTGAGGGGTTAAATTAGGGTGCGGAACGTAACCGTTGCTCGCGAATGAAATTTTTTCACGATAGCTAGCAAAGAGATTAGACGGGTAGAAAGATGGTCGGTCGACAATAGAGAGATCGAGGATTCAGAGAGACGGGTATATCACTTCCGAGTTGTCCTCTCTGCGTTGCACGAAAACTCGCGTATCAGCTTCCAGCAGCGAGCGTCGGTCTCCCATTTTTGATGTTTAAGACCGATGCATGGCTAAACATTCATTTCCATATAAGCCGATATGTTTCAAATGTAAAGCACTCTCGTATGGTAGCTACAGTGACACGAAGAAGAAAGGGCGAGAAAAGATGGAGAAAGAAAAAGGAAGACGGCCAAGAGAAACGAACTGGTACGAGCGGAAACTAGTTTAAGGTCCGAGGGTCTCACCCCTCAGGAATCCTTACAATGATTCCATGGGATCCACTGCGTTTCTGATTCTATTTCCTTTAACTGGCTCTATCGGCCTCTTTGTGTTAAGCCCGCCAATGTGTGACGTTACTCTAGCTTCGCGAGTGTGAGAACCGAACGGAAAATTCGTAACGAATCACGACAATTACATCCGCCGTGCGACTCTGTCTATCCTATCCCGAACATTTCCATCAGAATTTCGACATCTGAATATCTCGAAGCTCGTTAGAAATTTCCCACGGAAACTTGCTGCTTTCTCTCCTCGTGTCCGTTTCCTTTCCGCTTCGTCCTCGTTTCTTTCATCCGCGCGTAACAATTCGCAAGTAGCTCGATACGCGGTCGCATCCTCGGAACTTGCGAGATTTTGCGCGTCTTTAACGCGATCACGGTTGCATCGAATCCACGTTTCGATGCGTCGACGCATTTCAGTCACGTGCACCGTGCGTCGTTCTGTCAGTCGCGCGCAACTTTGCGACGCGTATTCGCGCATATTCGCATCGATAGAGGAATGCCATCGATAGAAAGCCACGTTCGATCGACGTTTTCCTGGATTTTCTGGCAACGGATCTAAGAACGACTCGATTCGAAGAGATCCTTTGTGGTTGAGGTATCAAGTGCATCTCGCTTAGCACGCAGTGCACGCGAACCGCACGTTTTTCCACTTGCGCACACGGGACTGCACTTTTCCCATTTGCATAACAAGGCCGCTGCACCTCGCAACGCGTATCAGGTCAGTCAGGTTGTACGATAGGAAGGGTGCACGGGGGTAAGTTAGACCCCTGCAGCCGGTGGTGACCCGGCTGGCTGAATGCACTTTGTTTGCATTTCCTGCACCGAAGTGCCACCGTTTGTCTATATCACTTGTCCCCTCGATTTCATAAACCGCAAACAAATGTTCGCGTCGTGGATGCGGGGAAAGCAATAAAAACTGTCACGAGAGTTACCGAGGATGCATCTTTCTTTCCGATGCAATGCACTCCCCCNAACAAATGTTCGCGTCGTGGATGCGGGGAAAGCAATAAAAACTGTCACGAGAGTTACCGAGGATGCATCTTTCTTTCCGATGCAATGCACTCCCTCTCTCTCTCTCTCTCTCTCTCTCTCTCTCTCTCTCTCTCTCTCTCTCTCTCTCTCTCTCTCTCTCTCCTTCCACCGCCGCTCGAACCGACACTCTCTCTCTCTCTCTCTTTTCTTCGAGTGAATCGTTGCACTCGGCGCGTGCCAACCTCGTGCCCTTCTCTGGTGATGTACCCCCTCCCTCGCCGCGCCTTGCATTTAATTCTGCCTCTCCTCGTCCTCCACCCCTTTCGACTCCCCACTTTCCGCCACCACCCCACCCAACCCCGTTACCCGTCCCTCTACCCCCCGAGTCGTCCGACCGACCACCCCACCCCCCCGAGTCCTGCTGCATCTTGCATGCACTTGTTGCATCAATGCACAGCCGGCTGCTTCGGTACGCAGGCGCAACTCGAATTTCTGGATGTTGTTGATATTTTTTTTTTATCGGGCGAAAGGACGGTGCGTGTGCGATGCGTTTCGAACGCGACATGATTATTACAAGGGACAGTTACTGCGGATTAACGCCGAGGGCCATCGGACACCGAAATAATACGTTTATTAAATTACGCGGACGCAACAGCGGCTTATTCGCGGGAACGATTTTTCTCGTTAAAGGAAAAGGACGCGAACCTGCAAATTAGTCGCGCTGTAACATCACGTGATATGTAATATTACGCAGAGGGGGGATACGGTGAGCGTGTACCGCAAAATTTGCCACGCGTAATATCAATTTCCGAAATCATTTCTCCCGTCTTTTTTATTTTACCCCGCCTCGGGCAGTTCGCGTTATTTACGACCGTTCTTTTTATAAATACCACACGCCCGATACATTTCGGCTTTCGTTTCGCCGTTAATTCGAACTACGCGAGTAATCTCTTCGACTGTCCCTTTCGACGACGCGAAAGGAAAATTACGCTAACCGTTGGGAATTTCGGGAGAGAAATGGTAGCCCAGACCAAAGAACGCGAAACGGCCACGTGGCACGAAACGGATAGCCGTAAAAACTCCGTCCATCGTTGAAAGTAATTCTTCAAATTAGGCAGGTTACGAGCATAGGGTGGACCCGTTATACCTTGCCTGCACTTGTTGCATCCATGTCGAATGCAACGCCGTGCCACGCAAGCGCCGTTTGCCACGGCAAACTTTGCAAACTTTCTTCCATCCCGAAACCATCCCGCGACTTTTCGCTTTTTCCTAGATCTTGGTGGAATTTTTACTTTTCGCTGAAATCGCGCGTCTCTTCGAGGAGAATGCGATAATTAATAACGAACGCGATTAAAGAGAAGGAGAGTCGGTGGCGGTGGAGAAAACGCCCTCGCTCCGTCGGTTCCCGTCGACTTTCCAGATCGGAACACCGTTTGAATACCTAAACGCTTTTTTTACGCGTGACTTTCTGCCAGGATTATCGGGTAATCCTTTGTGGAACGAGGCTCGGTGAATCGACGCGCATAAAGCCGGCCTAGGTAAACACGAAACTGGATCGTTGCTGTCTGCTTTCCTTTCGCACTTGTACTTTTCACTCGTTCCCCGTCTGCCGCGATCCTCTTTTCTGCAAGAAGCGACTACCGGTGGCGGTGGGCTTCGTATGTCGAAAGAGCGAAAACAAAACGATACAACGGGTCCCGCCCGGTAGGATCGCTCCTTCCGATGTTTGCTTAAAGTATCTTCCTACGAGCCTCGAGGGACGATATCCTGATGAGGAGGAGCTCGATACGCGTCCTCGTGCAGCTGCGTTCACACAAGAAACCAACGCGGCTTCCTTGGGGTTATCTTTCTAAAATTCCACTGACGAATAGATATCCGGTTGACCCTCGGAACGGATTCTATGGCTAGCGCGTTAACGCGACGCTGCGACACATAGGGGGTGAATTAATTTTCTTCCTTGGGAAGGATCATTTTTACGCGGCTACTACCGTGCTGTCTAAGATTACGATAAATCCTTTGTGCAGCTTTCTTATACGGAATCGCTCGATTCCTCGGTATCAGGTGACGTGCAGCGATTTTATTAGGGTATCATCTGGGTATTCTTCTAATTCCAAGGCTATCCGGGGTGGTGTTTTTTCTTAACAGACGCGCTGGGAATTTGGATACGAGGAGAGGGATTGTCCCGATGGAAATGGATATGACGCGAGTAGCCGACTAACGTGAGAGAACCTTTAAACGCAAGCCGGCGAGTTCCGATCGAAATTACCGATCAGCTGCTTCGGGCTGTCAGTCGCGGAAAGTAATTTGCGCTGTTAAGTAATGCGCTGGAAACGAAAACGTAATTATCACCTAGACCTCTTACGAACCGATTAACGATCCGATTACTCGCCCTAATGAAAATTGTCAATCTGCTCCCTCCGAATTATCTCGCGTGATTCGTAAATAACGAAAGGACGCGGCGGGTCCCCGTTTCCATGCCGCTTCCATGCCGCTTCCACGCCGCGTCGCGACGTTTCTCGAACCAAACGGACAGTTTATACGCGCGCGATGAAACATCCGCTTCCGGGCGTAATTAATATTCGGAAAAGCAGCGAACGGAGGAACGTTAACGCCCGCGTATAAAGCAGCTCGACAACCAGCGAATCGTGTTTCTCTCGGGATATTAAATCTTGCACGGTTTTATCTCGAACGTTGGTGCAGGTCGTTCTCCTGGTTAATGGCTATTAATCATGTCCGAAGGAAGAAAGGGCACGTAAGAACATTAAGTCAAGATGCACACCGCGCTGGTCGCGACGATAGCTTTCTTTTTCGGCAAAAAGTGGAGGCGGTTAGGGTTGCTTTGCCTTTTTTTTTTTTTTTGNCTTTTTTTTTTTTTGTTTTTTTTTTCTCCCCGGCCGTTTTCAACGCGCGATTCCTTATCACCCGTAGATCCACAGATGAGCAGAGATCGTCACGGTAAAAAAGAAAATTACACGGGTATGCGCGTGTACAGACTTGGCACAATCCGCAGGTGTAAAGGGCCTCGCTTAATTATCTCGAAATTGAGGCACGCTGACGTGCAATAATTGTTATATACCCTCGCCCCTCCGGTGTATGCGCCTCTCGTGTTCTCCGCTGTTTTCACTTCTCCCCCTGCGTCGATGCACTTTCTCGCCGTTGCAACGTCAATGGTTCCGCTTTAAGGCGTTACAAGCAGAACGGCCGATCGTAAAATCTTGGACGGCGTTGCGGAAGACGCGATTTTTGTTGCCGAATGCAGCTGCCGGCTCGAGTCACGCTCGATGCCTTAATTTCGAATTGTTCTACCGTAACGATTCGGTTTTATGCCGCCGTGCCACGGGTCGCATCTTTATAAGGAGCGCGCGCGCGCGCCCAACGATGGACATCGATTTTCGTAATTCGCCTCGAATCCTCCATTCGATCGACCCTCGCGCCGCGAGGACCATTGCCGCGTAATCTTGAAGATACGAGCCAGTTGGAAAATACAAAACGAAACGAAACGAAACGTAGCAACGAGTGGATCGGAACATCTCTCGAAGAGGGTTAGAGGACGCGTATTTTTAGAACGTCAGTCGAGTACGGTGAAAGCGAAACTTTCGGAAATGCTACATCGAGAGGTTCCATACTTGACAAATTGAAACTTGGCACAGTAGCCGGTACGAAGGTAGCATAAAGGTGATTTTAACGGCGATGCATCTTAATTGGCGTGACCGACGCAAAAGGATGCCGTGAAAAAGAAACCCCGAAGAATATGCACGGATCACGGAAGACGCTGCACCTGGCCACAACCGACCGGTCAGATCGGTATCTTGGCGACGCGGTTATTATTAATTCTTTTTTCGTCCTCTTACAGATAGACCGCGATTAATATGCATGTCGCGGAGGCCTCCAATTATCCGCGGTACGAAACTTTTTCTTCTTGCGAGTGTCGCGGACGTTCCGCCTTCCTTACGTCATAGCTTCGTCTTTTCGTCTACGAAGAATGCACGGTGCGGAAAGAGAAATCGCGTCGGTCAAAGTTTCCAGAACTCGCGAAGCAGGGGAAAAAATCGTTCTCGGAGCAAAAGCCGAGTCGCGATATAATTAAGAAGCGAATGCAGCCCGCAGCCTTATCGCGCAAAAACGCAAACTCATTTTGCGTATAAGAAATTGGATAATGATCGTTAAATCTCGAAGCTGCTCCGATGGCTTATAAATAACGTAACGACCTGGCGTAAAAATGGACGCTACTTTTTTTCTTGCCAATTTCTTTCTTTTCCGTCCCGTTTCTTTAGCCATTTTTCTCTCGTCGATCATGGTATCGACGGAAGATAAGATCGTCCTAATCTAAAATATCTTATCCCGATATCCTTGAACGCCTGCATCCTTACCTATCCTACAGTATCCCGTTTCCTTGTTTTAGGGGTAGCGGCGACGCCCTACCAGAATCTTCAGTTGGCCAAGTTGGCAGTGGTTGGAGGTGAGTCATTTTTCCCAGCCTTTCTACTCTGCTCACTGACCTGTAAAACACATATTTCCTGTCACTAAACGCCGTACGATATCGCGAAGAATTTTTCTTTTTACTTTATTCGTTCGGCTCGCGTACCGTTCGATCGGCGTGAAAATTTATAATTTCACCTGGATTCGCGAGAAAATACGGAAGCACGAACATCGTTGAAATTTAGACATAACGACGCGTATCGTTTGTGGCGAATCGATAGACTTAGCTGCTTAACATAAAGTCTATCGATTTCGGTTCTCTTCCTTTTCTTCAAACGAAAACTTGGAAGCTCGACGATCAGAAGCCTTGTGGCTAGACAATGGAGTTATCGGATTACACTGGTAATCGTCTATTTGTAAACAACGAGGTCTATCGGTACAGTTATTGGCATATTCGACGACGCTACGCGTTTGCGAGTTCAACGGAACAATTAAATAACTCGGTGCACGAATGCTTTCGGATATCGTTGGAAAATTAACTCGATCGTTTCGTAATCGTATCGCGATATTTTATTACGGATAATTTAATCTTCCCTTTAACGCGCAACTACTCGAAACGTACTTTCTATCCACCGCCGAGATACCACACCCCCTTCCCGAGGATTATAAATAATGGAGAAAATCACTGCTGGAACTTACTTTAAAAATAACATATTTTTTTTTCTCTAGTCGATTTTCTTTACCGTAAAGCAGTATTCGATAGCAGCAGGGAAAGCTTTCCCAGCTTGTCCTGAGACATCCGGGCTCCTGGTGCGAAAATTCTTCAAGGGTGCGTGGCCACTATTGATTCCAGGGATCCGCCACCCTTACGCACCCTCGCATTTCTCTTTCCCTCTCTCTTTTCCCCCCGTTACCCTCTCTGTCCCCACCTAAATTCTCCCTTTCCCCTTGTACACCCGTCGTCTTCTATATTCCCCTTAGAGAGGACCCTTTCCTCCTGGCCCGAATTACGTCGCTCCTCCTTGCTTTCCTTCCATCGGCTGATCCACCCTGGAGGGGTGAAAGCCGCTCTCGTTCGTTCCCTTCGTCTCGGATCGCTCGTTTCCACGGCCGTCCCAGTTATTAAACTACCCACTCCACGATTTTAAGGAATCACGTGGATGGCATTGTCATTGGAAATTACGTTGATAACAGCCGACGAATAATCACGTTTGGATAGACTCGATCGGCTGAGAAGCGCGGCCACGACGCGTGTCTATCGGCACGTTAGACGCGGATTTCACGCCTCGACGCGGTCCAAGATTTTCGAGTATCGTCGCAAGTAATCGACGGACGACCTTCGACGATTCCGCAGAACGGGGTATAGTTTCCGCGAAGGTCAACGCCAGATCCAATTAATTTTTATGCGCCCGGAAACCATTTACCGATCCCACGCCACGCTTCGTTGATACACCGATATTTACGAGCCGTGCAACTATTAATTATCTTTAAACGCTGCCTTAACCTATCCCAACCATCGTTACCACGAGGAACAAAGAGCCGCTGTGCGATTGACGATCGAGTCTGAGCTTTCGGCCCGACACGAATGACGGACCGAATTCTACCTACCCTCTTCCCGTCCCTAGCGCGCTATTCGACGAATTTCTGCAAACAGTCCGACCGTTTTGTTCCATCTGCACCGTGTCTCGATCGACGAAATCTGCCGATAAGTCGCGGATCGGTTATGGGAAGCCGATGCGGATTTCTGCTCGACCACGAGGATAATCGATCGATCGTTTAACGAATTAATAGACGGGGGCTAAGCTGGTTTCGAGCGATAACAGCCTGTACGCGAACGAGCGTGAAACTCGAAAATGTCAGGCAGACGATTTCTAGGACCTTATTCGCGAACGAAGGTTAAAGAACTCGCCGGGTGCAAACGTGGAGGAATTTTCTTGGTTGAAAAGGACCAGAAGAGCGGTGCGTGTTTTTTATCGGTTGTTAAAAGCGAAGTTACCCCGTGCAATAAAAATTCATAGTGAAAGCACGCGACCATGGAGCACGTTCGAAATTCAAGTTCGACCCGGTATTATAACTGGCTGTCCACTTGTTTATAATGGATCAACGTTTCTTCGGTTATGCGACCACTCCCCTCGCGGAGTTGCGTCCTTTTTTCATCCACCGACCCCTTTTGCGTAATTCGGTGATTTGTAATCATCGTTTGTTTTCTTCCGGAAGATCGTGGCACGAGTTGTACAGGTGTGCCATTGAAACGAAATGCCAGTAGAACTCGTCTCAAAAATTATGACGTATGCGTAACCATTCGATGCCGGGTCTTTGAACGAGAGATCGTGTTTACGTCCCGGGATAGCCGAGTTTATGGAACAATTACGGTAAATCATCCTCCGTTCTATCTTTCCTTCTTCGTGTATCTTAACAGCTCGGATTATGCCTCAATTTCACCTCCACTCGTTAAAACGAACGCAGCCGAAACGCATTCCGAAGATACACGGGAAAACTCTCAGAGGTAAAAATTCCACCGATAATACGAAATATAATATCGCCGAATTCGAACGGCGAAATTGTTGCCAATAAAGATTCTCACCGCTTTATAGCGAATTGACGTGCGCGTTACGTGAATGGCGGTATTTTACAACAGGGGGGGGGGGGAAGAGGAGGAGCAGGCGGGCGTATCGGGATTGCTTTCAGCTCTGAAAGGGCATAACGAAACGCAATTATGGCAGGCGTTTGAACGGAACAGAAATTCAAGTGCTATCCAGCCACGGTTCTGTGAATGATAAATCTAGTTCAAGGATAACACCCTCGTCATTGCCAAAGATAATGACGATGAAACGTGAGCGCAGAAAAGCCACGAATACCCGTGGTCGACCTGCACCCATATACCTGCAGGCATGCACAAAAGAAAGGCGAATCCTTCCTTTCTACCTGGCCGAACAAAGAGACCTCCGTAACGGAATCAATCCTGTGGTTCCACGGAGAACCAGGAATCCGTATTTTGTTCTTCGGTGATTCTGCTCTTTTTCTAGTTTCAACGTTTGGCGAAACTCTGCGCGCGGATCCGAGCACTCCGCCTCGTACTTGGCCGATTCCAGCGCTAATGAGTCGCGAGCGAATCGCACGCGAAATATAACGTACAGCGTTGTCTTTTGAGAACTTTGCGTTGGTCGGCACTTGCAATCTCCCCCTTTACGAGCTTACAAGTTGATCGGAGAAGTGCTCTTCGCGTCGTGGAACGTAAGGGTGAAGCTTTCTTAGTCGTTCGACAAGTCAGTGGCACGATGCGAATACGAGAAAGTTCGATTTTTCTGAAATTTTTATTTCACCAACGTTTTGGTATCGTTATCGTTTCGTCCGGTATTATTCGAATCGTTCGTTTTCTCCGTTAAAAAAAAAAAAAAACGAAAAGAAAATCCAATTTTACTTTCATTAACGTCGTTGGGCGATAAATTAAAGGGAAATCGTTGTCGAGTACGAAAATTCGATTTCTCGATGTCCAATGGAACGGGTATGTTTCGACTTGACAAAAGTGCCTACGTATATGTAAAGTAGAGGAGAACGGAACGAGAAATGGAAAAACAACTTTTAGTGCTTACCGGCGTCCATCAGATGGCGACTCTGTACACAGGCAACGTGGTGCGCCAATCGTGTTACGATACCGTACCACGTATACGCGTGAAATAGTTGAAGGAAATCTATGGAAAGCGGGTTTATTCGGAGCTAAGAAGCGTACGTGTCGAGCTGGTGATGGAAAAACGATCGAAGCAACGTAGTAGCATTCGCGCGAAGAAAATGTTCCGGCTTTGATATACCCACGCAGGATAGTCGAGAACCTTTTGCTATTCACTCTTCGCTCTGTCTTTGCCTCTCTCTCGCTCTCGCGTCTCACACGCCGGTACGCGACGGTACCTTTGGTGGGGAGGAACAGTAAGGCTTCCCCTTGAGCAGGAGAGGGAGGAACAGTTTGTGGTGGGGAGGGAACCCGGTGGAAAGTGGGGGTATATTGGGCGCGGCCTAGGACGGCCGCGCACCGCGTTGTTATAAAAATAATATCAGTGTACCCAGCGCGCTTTCTCGTTAGATATCCCGGCCAATATAACCGCCGTGAGCGTAGCACGCTGCTCTAGCCGTGTGTGTTTTCTCTTCCGTACTCGACACCCGTGTGCGTTGCCGCTTTCGATAGGTTCCGTACGGTGTAAGACTCTCGGACGAGAATCTCTCTGTCTCGACGCGCATTTATGCCCCATTGATCGTCGCGCATTCGTCGTGATCGCGAGCAGCGCTGATCGAAACGGCCGGCAAAAACGGAGAGAAAGGGGTAGCAGAGAAG
Organism: Euglossa dilemma; assembly: GCA_002201625.1. Taxonomy (NCBI): domain Eukaryota; kingdom Metazoa; phylum Arthropoda; class Insecta; order Hymenoptera; family Apidae; genus Euglossa; species Euglossa dilemma. The sequence goes on along the minus strand of NIJG01000099.1, from coordinate 4,901,015 downwards.
GAACGGGAGACAGAGACCGAGACAGAGGGAAAAAGAGAAATAAAGAAAGAGGGAGAGCGAGAGAAAGAGGGAGAGAGCGAGAGGGAAGGAAAGAGGGATAGAGATAGCGATAGAGAGGGAAATAGAGAAAGAGAAAGAGGAAGATAGAGTAACCGGAGAACAGAGAGGGCGCACCCACGGTATACGTGCGCGGAGTAAGGCCAGTGTCATCTACGAACATAGGAAAACGCGGTCGCACGGAACGGAAGCCGGGTGTCGTGTCACTTCGCATTCGGCAGAGTAAAACCGCGCACCGGTACATTCTCTCCACACGACCGATTAATCCACGTGCGTCTAAAATACACGAGTGTTACGTAGCAAGAGGGAGCAACGTAATTCCGTGGAACGTATCTTTTTCTACCGGCGTTTCTAACCCGTTGTGTCATCGTTGGTAAAACGGTGTCGGCGGTTCTTGTGTCGGAGCGAGAGCAGTAGCGGGAACCGGATAACGCACGGTCCCGGAATCGTCTCGAACGACCAATCACGTACGAGCTCTCGGTTGTCTCCTCCGTTTAGTTGGTAAAAGTGCTCGCGCGTCTTCGATACGTGGAGGGATTTCTTCGTTGGCTAGAGGAAGAGAAAGAGAGAAGGCAGCGTGCGAGAAGGAGGGACGAAGTGGTGGGACGGGCAAGGGGAGCCACGGTAGTAGAAAGCCGAGGAGCAGAGGCAAAGGAGGAAAGTACGAAACTGCTCCACCCGCGCGAGTTTCCCTTCGGCGGTCGTTGAGAGAACGAGACGAACGCGAGACACTGTATCTCGAAGGAAGAGTCGCGCTAGCAGTGTGCCGTGGATCGTCCTTAAACTCGTTATTTCCTTTTTTCTTTTCGTTTGCCACGTCGTCTCGCGAGGTCTTTAATAATCGTTACACCGTGTGTGCGCTCCTGTGTCTCTGTGTGTGTGTGTCACGCGTGGTCGTGTGTCAGATCGTAAAAGGGTGAAAGAAGAAGAGGAAGAAGAAATAGCCGCGAGGAGAGAGAGAGAGAGAGAGGGAGGGAGAGAGAGAGCGGCGTTGAACGAAGAGGAGAGGACGAAGCGTGCCGGAGAAGGAAAGAGGGAGGAACACGCGCGAAGGAGTACGAAATTAAGGAGACGAGAGAGGACGCTACTGTACGGACAACCGAAAGAGTTTGTACATCGTGTGTCTTCGTCGCATATACGCCGTCGTGTGTCCTATTTTCATCCTTTTTCTTGCTCTTCTCTCTTTCGTTCGTGCTCGTTCGGTCGCGCGAACGAGAAATCAGCCAGTGTTTAGTGCCAGTGTTTGTCTACCTCAGTCGATTAGCGGCAGCTAACGGCGAAAAGCTGCATTAAAAGATATTTAGAAGAAAAGAAAAATATATATATATTTACGTGTACNATACACATATATATATACACGTAATATATAATATAATATATATTATATCGAACAGTGTGCTGAAACCGCGTCGGAAGTATCGTTGTAAATAATTCATCGGTTTTTGTGTGAAATTTGCAACGAACGTTAAGAGATATCATGTCCCTGGATAAGTTTGTGGAAGGTGGCTCGTTGCAGAAGGAAATGGAGCGTTTGGAAATCGAGGAGAAAAACGGCGATACCACGAGGTAAAAATTAGTCATCCTCTATTTACGAATCTCCGGCCTTTGTATCGTGTTTCCGGTGAGGTTAGAAATTCCCCTACACCATCCGCCGATCAGCTCGTCGCTGCGTTTTCGCGCCTTTTCTTATCGGTCTATACGACACCCAGATTTTTTCCATTAATTTTTCATTCTTCCTCCTCTCTCTCTCTCTCTTCTCCTATCATCCTCGCGTATCCACCCACGAGATTCGCGACAGTGGCTTCCTTTTCCCCTCGTTTCTCCGTATCCTCTTAATCCCGAATATCGTATTTATCCTAAATCATTTCCGAGAAAAATAATATCTCTATTACCCGTTCGAATAACATCGCGGCGCGCTATATATCATTGGAAAAGATTGTCACTCGGTATCTCTCTCTCTCGAGTGTCCGAAACCTTACCGTGCTCGTTATAAACTCGTTTTCGCCGATAGCTCGGTAATAACAAACATGAACGAATATTAGAATTCGCCTAACGGTTCCCCGTGTCAACAGAGAGAGAAAGAGGGAGAGGGAGAGAGAGAGCATCAGCGAACACTCGACTTATGTACATATACAACGCAAATGAAAGCGACTTTTCAAAGGCGTCGAAATATTAACGGTTTCTACGCGGACACTGCGATTCGGTTTATCGTTTCTCGTGCGAGAAGCTTTTTCCCTTATTCCGCTCTCTTTCTCTCCGTCCCTCTGTTCTTACGTAACATTTTAAAATCACGTTTAATACTTTGGTAATTAAATTACGTAACACCCAATTTTTCCGTAAGCTTGTTCGATCGTGCATCATCTCGCGCTACGTCCCTGGCCTGATCTCTTCGGTTAGCGAAATAATTTGCCCATTGTAGATATTTCTTTCCTGTGTGTGGCGTCCGTATCTCTGGCCCTCGTATATCGTAAGATCCGATTGACTAACTAAACTTGGAACATTGACTTCCGGTGTACCTCGTTCCGCACGTGACAAGTATGAAATTACTCCATTCCTCCTGTAAACCAAACCGGTTAACCATGAAAAACAGGCAGGGAGAAAGACAGAGAGAGAGAGAGAGAGAGGGAGAGAAAAGAAAAATTTAGATCTGCGTTTTACTACGAAAACCGAAGATTTTGAAACGGAAATTCGTGACCACGCGTCACGTTGCTTTTATCAAAGACGAAGCTTTCGTAATAACTCATTCATTTCGTGAAATCTCTGTACATTTGTAGTAGTAGTGGTAGTAGTAGTACGTGTCGTTGGACCATTCTGTCCAACCAGTTGTTTTTCTAGAACTTTTATTTCCAACGATAACAACAAGCCGTGTAATAAGTTTTTAATTGCTCCGCGGACAAATGCAAAGGAAGTGGCGACATCTTTGCTTTCTCCGTCGTTGAACCACCCTGCGAGACACGATTTTCCTTTTCCATCTCTTCCTTTTCTCTCTTCTTCATTCCGCTTCCTGGTGGTTACACGGCGTGTAACTATCGTACTTTTGTTTTTTCCTCTGCCAAGTCGCCCGTGGCCTTGATATCGCACGTGGCACAGCTTTGCGATCGGCCCTGAAATTTCGGCTGGTTTCGGCGTCAACAAGGCGGGAAATGAAAATTCAACGTTAACGCTTATTTAAGTTGGCCGGGAAGCGTCTCAGGCGTGGTAATTAATTCGGTTGCCTTTGCTCGCGATACAACGATACGCCGCAACATTTGTCGCACGGCAATAATATTTCAAATCGTTGCGCCACGCTCTCCCGAAAGATTCCTCGCGGGCACGGAGCATTTTTCCGCTGGGAAAAATTTCATCGGGATTTCCAGCGGAGACGCTTACCGCAACGGGAGGAATTTATATCGCGCGTCATCTTGCATTGTCGAAGAAATTTTTCCGATCGTGCACGACATCGGGAGGAAAGAGATTGGGATAAAAATCGTTAAGTCACGGCTAAATGAATCGTACACGCGGGCTCGAAAACACGATGGCCGAAACGTAATGTTATAACAGTGATTCACTCGAAGGAGGCGCGATAAAGGTCGGCCGAAAAAAATGTCCACGTGGGCACTCGTAGTAGATACAGATGTTTACGTGTCACCATAACGCCAGCATATCGCGGCGTAAAAATAGAGTACCCGGTATGGAACATATTTCATACGGAACGGGAGAAATCTATTTCTACTGTCAATTACCTACGCGCGAGACCTAGAGCTTTTCTTCTCTCGCCATAAATAGCCTGAAACGAAGGTATAACTGTCGTGCGGAAAAGTGGCAGTTTTTTTTCCTTCTATCCCCGTGTCAGTAGTACGCGACACGCGTTAGCGGGCAATTCCCTATTACACGTGCGCTTGAGTTCGATAGAAACGGTAGAGAAATAATACGACACAATACGTACAGAAGGGAGATTCGAAACCGTGGAAGAAAGGAGTTCCGTGGTCGGTATAAAACTGAACGGGAGAAGGAAACAGTTTGGGACAGGTATCGTAGAGGAATATCTTTCACGCGCTATACCCAGTAGCCGAAATAATACGTTGACGGATAATGTTTTCGTTTCGCAAGAAATCACGTCGTTACGCGGTAACGATAATTACTAGCATCGATAATGAAAATGTATAGGTTAGGCGGTTGAGTAATATTTGGTTTGTTCGATGTTCGTTGGCAGCGATAATTCACGTCCGAGTTACGGAGACAATTTATCGCGGGCAACGGAATTCGACTGTGGAGACACCAAGCTCGAACTTCGCACCGGCGATGCAGGACACGTTACACGGATACGCCGGGATCCGTTTGTGTGCGAGCTCTTTTTCCCGCCCGGCGTACTCACCAAGCAAGACACGTGGAATTTCGCTGTTCGATTTGAACTTGCCTAAAACTTTCCACACACCGAGAGAGGTGCGTTTCTCCGCCTACTCTACGCTTCCGACACTTCTCCACCTCGTATAACGATCGCACACCGTCATCGGTGCGTACGCTTGCACGGCTACGAATATAATCGCTGGTGGAATCGTTCTATCCGCTATCGGGCTCGTTGATCGTTCGATCTCTTCGCCTTCCTCTCCTCGTACATAACCTATAATAATTCCAGTTTGCGCCGATAGGTTTAGTTTACGCATTGAAAATAATCGTGGTCGCGCCAATTCGTATTTTACCCGTTTATAGCAATTTTTCGTCCGTTATAATCGAATCGAAGTGAAACTCTGTTTTCACCAATCGACCGTGCGCTAGCTCTAACGTTGGTAACATTGCCGTTACATGTCGTCGACACGTTCTACCGATATTCCGGCCTCGTCGCTTAATTGTAACCTCGTCAACGGCGTTTCGTCGCGATGAAATCGATTGTCTGGCGCGAAACCGCTTGGAATTAGTCCCATCATCGTCGCTGCTTTCCGCGAAACGTGTTGCTCGTGTCGTTAAGCGACGAATAGTACACTCGCCGAGCGAATATAACGAAACACGAGTGGATAAAATTTATAGAGTGACCGTTGCGGCGAATGACGCATTAGACCGCCACGTAACTCGCCATAACCAGCGTGGCATAGTTCGTGCTATTAGGAAAATATAGCGAAATTAATGCGCGCCAATCGAACGTTTAAACGTTAAATCGATATGTAAATCGTAAAAATGGACGTACGGTACTACGATAAATGGTATTGCGTATCTCGACGGAAGACGCGCGAGCGTTGTGCGTGGCTCTATCTTTTGGTGAAAACGCGCATCAAACATTTCCCGCATCGGTAATGTAGGTGTCTGTATGTACGAACTTTTAGCGGAAAACTCGAATAGATGGTACGATATGTCGCGAAAGGAGCATTATTTCTCGACGTTTCAACGCGATATATAATAATCTCGTTCAAGCATAACCTCGAATAACGAACGGAATCTTAACGACAAAGTAAAAACTATCGGATAAAGTTGTATTTTTCCATACGCGATATATAAATATATTTTATCTGTACGAATTGCAAAAATTTATAAGGAATATTAACGTTGATATTTTTACGATAATTTGTTATAAACTCTCGATGCGGAACGTTTTACTTTTTCGCTGTTCGTTTAGACGATAGTGGCCATAGAGCAGCTTTTAACGTGTCCCCGGAGGTTTTCCTTCCTTGTCAGGTATCGGCCATGGGCGCGTAACGATAGGTCGAGAATTGGTTTAGGTCGGTCGCCCATCGATTTCTCAAAACTTTTCATTTGTCTGCGTCAGAAATTTCTGTTCGGGAAATCTCGAACAAAAGGTTCAGGTATATCTTGTCGGCATTGTGAGGGCTACATCTGCGTCGGTTTGATTGTGTTTCGAAAGGCCCGAGCCGATTTCTAGGAAGGTTGAAATTAGTTCCTTAATACTTTTCTCTACCTGAGTTACAAGTCCTTGAATACGTTCAAAGAGGCGTCCGGTATTTCACCTTTTGATCGAAGCGTTGCGATACCAGCTGTTTCGAAACTACATTTTTCTTCTCTTTCCATTAATCGCGTAGTTTGTTTCCTTCCGTCGTTCCCTGGGTTCCTTCTTTTTTCCGAATTTCTAGGTATCTCTCCTTTTCTAGGTATTCTACGATATTCGAATAACAGCACCATACGAAATCGATTGGAGAAAGGAAACGAATTCGTCGCAAAATAAAGTCGCGGTACTTTTGAAAAATGGCAAACGATGGACTTAATAAATCCGTAAACGTAATGCAAAATTGACTTCGATGTATTTATACCGTATGCACATCGTATAAGCAATTTCAACTTTTGCTCGTCGATTATCTAATTTCCGTATTATTTTGCAATCGGCCATTTTCCTTTATTTACGTTTCTTCCAGTTAACAGAATTACGCTAAGAATACCCTTCTCTTTTCTTCACCTTTGTTTCGTTTTTGTATCCGATATGTGTTATTAAACACGGTGGGATTTGTGGTAACGCGGTGTCTGCTTGCACGATAAATAAAGCTCGAGCGAAATGTTTTTTTGTATTTCTATCGACTGTTCAGAATCTATACATCTGTAACGAATAGAAACTTAATCAGATTTACAATTAGAAATTGGGTCGCCATCGCAGTATCGAGTCGATAAATTGAGTTTCAGCGATATTATCCGAAACACGTTTTGTACTTATTTCTGTAAACGTGCGTATGTAAAATACGTATATAAAAATATCTTTTTTCATCAGAATTTATTCGCGTATTCGCACTATTAAAATTCGGTTTCCTCGTACGTTTCCACGTTTCGAACTCAGAATTACGCGAAATATAATTTATAACTGTAACTCGCATTAGATTGGTTATTAATCTCCGCGATTATACGCTTGTTAGCAGACGGAAAAACGCGTTTAAACGTTACATTTTTCTTTTCTCGAGTATTTTTCATTCTAACGAAGCTTCGGACACGCTCGGAGACTTTCAGCGAATTTAATTCGCAACGGAACATTTCTACAGGTTAAACGCGCGATTAACGCACGATTAACGCACGATTAATCCTTCTTAAAAGCGAGTCGTTCTTAAAATTCGTTAAAAAAGATCGACGCGAGCGATCTCTACTTTGGTAGAAGAGGCAAGACGCGAGAGGAAGAAATCGTAGCGTAGAAATGGCTGGCGCTTTCCAAAGGGTAGACGGCCGCCATTTGCAAACCAGCCTTCACTGCCACGCACATTCATTAGCATACAAGTTGATACCAGTCGAACCACCATAATATTACGACATCTTTCACCGCGTTCAGCAACGTTTATTTTCCCCATCAACGAATTTTAACATCAATTTTAACATCCATTCTTCCTCGCTGTTACGGCTTGTTTTCGGACCTCGGGGTTCGGCCTAGTGTCCCAGACGACTTCAGCTACTCGTCCTAATAAATAGAAGCGTTTCTCGTAATGTAATTAGTACGGTTACAACGATCGCGCGATCTGTTAATTGGAACGTAAGAATTTGCACCGACAAGAGACAAAATCAGGATACCACCCCAGTCAGAGAATGCCCGGGTAGAGAAATTGTTCCAAGAAATCGACGCGACTTCGAGATACGGTTTACGCGATCAAATTCGGAATTGTGAACGGATATACGAGAAGTTGCCGATAAAATTTTTTCTCAACCGATGCTGCGTTATCTCGGCGGATACGCTTACTACGAAGTCGAGGCGAATGAATGACACCGCGAACTCGATCCGCTAATCGGAAATTTGGACGTCGACCGGCTTTAAATACCGTTCTCCGATCGATGCGATTAATTCACGAAGAATCACGCGATACGTATTACGGGTACGATGAATGTATCATCGCGAAAGTGTAATAAAGCTGTGATAAAATCAAATCTGGGGAATTTGTGGACCGATGTGCTCCTGTTCGCGAGGACGCGTCTGGCGAGCGCGAATCGGAGTAGCGCGCATTAGTCTCGCGATAATTGTGGAATTCTCCCGGGTCAGCTCGTTCGCGGTTCTTTGCACTTTCTCCTCGTCTTCGTCCGGACCACGTCGAGGGTCGGTACACCTCGTGGAACGGCGTGAAAAGAAACGAAGAGGGTGGGAGAAGAAAGGAAGAGGAAGAGGTCGGTAGCGCGTGTCGTTTCTTCGGCTAGTCTTTCGCCTTTCGTCATCGCGTTCGTTCCGAGAATGGCAAACGAATCCGCGAACAAGCTGTCCGGCCTGGTGTCAGCGGTTTCTTCCGGTGTTAACGGACTTTTTATCTCGTCCCCGCGTGGATAAACGGCGAAAGTTGCGCTTAATTCTCGCTTCGATCGAAATCTCTACCGCCATTCCTTGACGGTCCGTGCACTTTGAACCGGCAAATCCGTTATCGTATTTCTTCCTTCTAACTGTACCGCGTTGTTACCATTATCGATGAGAACGATTCGCGTAATTAGACGTATATTCTTTTCTTTTCTTTTTATGTTATCGACCTCGCGATAAATTCGGCGTAGAAGGCTTTCCTTCTTTCCAATTATCCAGAACGTATCGCAGTTTTTAATGAAATCAACGTCGACTTTCGTGGAAATAACGAACCGTAAGTATACGTGCTCGTTTGTTTTCGTTGTACGATTGTAATAATTAAGCATTTTCGTAGTTCGGTAGTTTGAAAGAATTCGATATTAATTTATCGAAACCTCGCAGCTCATCTGCGTATTAATTACCGTTTTATGTCTTCGAGAGATGCAAAAGTTAATTTGGGAATCTTCGTAAACGAAACTCGCAATCGGATACGAAGGGTTATAGCTCAAGGCTTCGCGAGCCAATTATAATTAGCGTGAAACGAGCGAGATAAGGGAGTCATGATATAAAGTAATAATGTATAATTACGATATTCGTACGCATATAACGCGTAATATAAATTTCATATACATCCCGGCCAGACTGATTCTCAGCGTACTTAATCATACTTAATACGCTGAAATTAAGATCTCTCGCTACCGTATTATTATTCATTTACTCGAATAATGCATCCACGCGAATAACGCTGCGTGGAGAAACGTATCGCGGAAATTAATTGGACGTTCGCTTAATCGATTAATTTTGATCCAATTGGTCGTAACGTTGCCGAAACGTCGCATTAACATATCAAATTAGATGGCGAAGGAACAAGAGCGTTACCACACCTTGCTACCCTTAAAACACTCCGACATGCTGTTTTATCTAAAAAAAACATCGTGGCATCGAGCAAATTAAATCGTTCACCGACGAAGGACCGATAAAGAACCGGAAGGATCGTACGATTCCTCGACCAAGTGAAAGAAATATCAGAAACGAATAGTTTCTAATGGTAGAACCGAGTGAACGGAATGGTTAAGATGGCGTTATCGAGCGACTGGTACCATCGATCGGAAAGAACGTCAGGTTACTTCCCGATGCATCGATGATCCCCTAATCGCGCGGAACCAGCGAAGAAGGCAACGGGTTGGCAGACCGCGGAGCGTGTATCAAGTGGTATTTGTCAGCGACGTACACGGCGCACGATACGCGTTTCTTGCTCGTCTCCAGGCAGCACGCAACGAGTCGTTGGCCAGCCGGCAGACGCTCGCAGGGTTCACATTTTGATTGGCCTCGTCTTCTTCGTTCGTCGTTCCTCGTGGTCATGAACGAAGGTCACGCGAACTTACGTAAAGAACAACCGCCGTATCTGGCTTTCACGATCCGGGCGGGACCATCGCTTATTCAACGTTTAGCCGTCTCCACGCTCGGTTTTTCGATCGCTCACGTGCGCCGACTCGGTGTGGAGGAAGAAGAACCACGCTAAACGAGAGAAAAGACGCGAATAACGAAGGACGGAGACGGTCCCGGTTTCATCGAGCCGTTTTTCGTTTCGGCTCCCAAGGCACGGTCTCGGATAATTCGGTTATTCCCTATGAAACCGCGAGCCCTTAAAAGCACTCTGCCGCTTTTAGCGTGCCTCCAAGAGGGAATGTACAAATAGGAAAAACCATGTCTGAATCGGTTAGCCTATCGATTCGCGTGCTCTAGGCCGGAAGAATGGAAAAAATCCGATGACCAGTGGGGGGGGGGAGAGGGAGCACCGGTCCAAGACGACGCGTCTGCCGTTTCACGGACAAATCGCGCATTCCCTTGATCGCGGACGAAAAGCGAGGAAAGTTGGAATAACTCGTAGAGTCGGAGAAGAAAAGGAGAGACACACGGGACCGGTGGGAAGGAAATCGAGAGGCACTCGATGAAATAATACGGAAAGAAGGGTTGACGGGATCGTAGGGATGACGAAGAAGTGGGAGAAAGTGGTCGGTGGAGGAGGGAGCGAGTCGCGAGAGGGTGGGAGGAGGAGGCTGGAGTCGGGCCCCGTACGAAATTTTAATTAAATTTCATAATCTGGAGACGACACTGTCCCGCGCATTGTACCGCGACGGGACTTAAGCTTTTGTCGCTGGAGCGACGGGACCCGTCGTCGTTCCCTGCTTCTCTCTGCCGTAGAATATGTTGATGTTGCACTCGCCTCTTTCCTGTTCCGTACCATCGCGAAATGAATGTACCGGCGTGGTACATTTAATTAATCCCCGGCCTGTCTACCGGCGGCGCCGAGACGCCGTTTTTTCCGCCCCCTCGCGCGCCCCGCTCCCCCTGCGAAAATAGCCGCATTCCCTAAATTCGATTAAAACTATAATCGGCGCAATGCCGCGGGATAAAAAGAGATTGAAAGGAGAACGGAGGATCGAGCGAAGAGATCGCGATACAGGAAACGGTTCTCGTTTATCTCGCGCGGGCTTTTTTTCTCTCCCCCACCCTCTGTCTCCCCTCCTCCGTCCGCCGTGCTTATTTCCTTCCAGGTGCGCGTGGTCATTATCTTTTTCTATGCCTCGGTAGAAATTGAATTTTACGTTTAATGGATTTTTCCCGATTTTCCGAGATTGTCGCGCCCGCACTCCCCGGTATTCGGGAAATGAAGCCGGCGCGGCAAACGTGCACGTATCGAGGGTGATTTTCAAGTTTCTGCGCGGTTCGTTCCGCGTTCTGGCAAACTTTCCAGCGAAAAACTCGCAATCCGACTCTCTACGTCGCGGGCAACCTTCCTCTTGGAACATTCCGTTGGTCGTTTAACGCACTGTCGCCGCACCTCGCACCGGGTCCTGGAAAGCGCGACAAGCTCTTGCACACTCGCGAATAGTGCCTCTTAGAGTGGAGTCTGGATCTCGATTCCTTCGCGCTTGCAGGCGAGATTTCTCGGGATCCGAAGACGGTCGCACAGGTGTGTCGCGTAGGCCTCGCGGTGCGTGGCGAGTTGCGTGGCGAGGTGCGTGGATCCTGGTCTAGCCATCGCGCTCCAGATCCTTTCTCGGATACCTCGGACGCTCGAACTATCGAGAGCCTGTCCGCGGTGCCCATTGGTGGTACGCTCTGTGGTCCTTGGTGGCAGTTTGGCGCAAAATTTGCGTGAAACTTCGATGATGCCGCGACCTACAGGCGTGTGCTTCGCCCACGCACCTTCCCAAAGTATTGATTACTTTCTGCCTGTGAGAAGGAAGGAAGGGTCGGGAACGAGGGGAGACAGAGAGGAGAAGGAAGAGGAAGCGGTAGAGGAGATGGAGAAGGTCGGAGGGAGTAGAATGAGAGTAGAAGGGGTTCTCTCTCTCTTTCTTTCTCCCTCTTTCCTATTCCACGTTCCTCTCTGTCTCTCTCTTCCTCTCTCTCTCTCTCTCTCTCTCCTTCTCTCTCTCTCTCTCTCTCTCTCTTTCGGTCTCTCTTTCACACACACATACACACACATTCGTTTTACTCACTGACACGTATCCTTTCGTTCTCTCGCACTCGCTCTCGTTCCTCCGATTCTCTCCCTCTTCGCAAACTCGCCTCTCTTTCCATCTAAGGGCTGCACCTTCTCCTTTTCGCTCGTGCTTTCACCGATCATCTCGCTCTCGCCTTTGCTCGTCCTTTCATTTCGTCAGAAGCTCTACTACCATCAACGCGACGTCGACGACGACGACGACGACGGCTACGGCTACGGCGACGGCGACCATCTCTATTCGGGCACAAACGCGTGGCCCTCGCCCACCCGAACTCGTTAGGAAGAGCCGGTCGAAAGAGGACTCCGGCGATCGTGCGAAATCGATTGTTCACGGTCAAACGTCCCCGATTGTTCGGTCGACACCACCCTTCACCGTGATCTCCGGACCTGTCGAACCAGTCAAATCGTCGACGGAGACCCGCGGACGAGAAATCGGCACTGTCTGAACATCAAAAATGTATCATGAGTTAATTTTCGCGCGAATTGGGTGACGCTGCCTGAATAATTGATCCTGGCGAAAGCTGAACCCGCCGAATCTAGCTGGGAAATTAGCGTATTAATTATTCCGAGGTGTCCAGCGATACGCCGAACCGTATCGATCTTTCATCGACACTTTTACCCGGAGCAGCGACGTTTTTTAGCCGTGAAATAATTGCGAGAATCGTTTCTTGGAAAATCGTCTGGCCGCGGCGATCCGTGGACGGTCGGGATATCTCTGGATCGAGAAAGCAGGTGTTCCATTGTACTTCTTCTGGCTTGGTCTATGATAGCTCGTGGGAGCTCGGACGGCTCTCGAGCCAGAGGATGTAAGAAGAGTCGACCGACCGACCGACCAGTCAGCCAAGGACGTAAATCGGAGTCGTCGGGGCCCCGGGATCGGCGCTGCTTTTCAAACGGGGCGAAACTCTTTAATTTCGCATCGCCATAAATAATTTGACCGCAGACCCGTGGCTTTCCTGGAAGCCAAGGCCTTGCTCTTCTCAGACGCCGACGCGATCCTCCGTCTCGACCGCATAACTCCCCGCGTATCATACGCCTTGCCATTTTCTTCTCCGATACATCCGATCCGCCGATCCTATTCTCCCGAATTCACCGATTAGCCAAATTTCCGACTCGCGACCGTCGCCGATCTTTCTCACTCGATCTCTGCCGAGATCGTCCACGTTTCGTTTACCGTTAGAAATTCCTCGTGGTCTGAGAATAGTTTGACGAATGGCGAAGAATATTCATGAAATAACACGGCCCAAGGGAGGAGAAGACCCGCTTTTGCTGCTTCTCGAAATCCTCGATTCCTTTTCGGCAAATCAGAATTTCTCCATTCGCTCGGGGATAAGAATCGAATTTCCCAAAAGAAGAAAGCTCTTTTGGCAAGCGATATCGCAATTGCTGCTCTCGACTACGCTGTAGACACGAAGTATCAGTCGAATACTCGAGCCAAGTAAACGTCGAAACCGCGAATCGGAATAAATTAGCCGAAGCGCGATTAATTATTACGAAAGAAACGTGGAACGTTCGCAGAATTCTCGATCGCTCGCGCGAATGTCTAAACTGGAATATTAACGATGGAATGTCTAATCCTGATTCCGGGGGGTAAATCGTCCATCAAAATCTAGGTCAGAAGTGAACGTCGATCGAAGTGCCCTGGTTAGAAGAGACCGCTGCCAAAGTGTACGCGATCGCTAAAGATACCACCGCGGATCTTTTAATTTCTCGTCCCCGTGACTTTTCCGAATTTGGCGCGTGTGCATAATAGAATCAAGACCTCGCGACACAGATGCAGAATCGGATTTCACTGTTTTCGATATATCGCCGTCGAATGCCCCGCGATATACCGGGCGAGAAGAATATCTCCTACTCCGTCCGTTCGAATTTTGCAATCTCGCGAAAGCACGGTACCGACGTGTAACAGTGCTACGGTGTAGAAACCGTTTGTCGGCTGTCCAAGACGCTAGTTCTTGTAACATCCACGTGTTCTATCCGTGGATCGTGGAAATCGCGAATGTCGGTGGAACGAAAGAAGCCCGGCCATTTATTATCGATCGTCGATGCTCGAACCGCGTGAAAATATTTTCACCGAGAGAAAGGAAGAAGCGAAAGCCAGACAGACGCGCGCGGACTGGCACGAAATGACGGACCCATCTTCGTTATCAGTGTACACGCCGTCAATTTTCGTAGGCGCGAATCGGGCAGCCGTGTAATCACTTTACGTAGTACTAACTTTCGTAGTCTCGCCGAATCGATCCGTGTTCGGTTCCAACGAACCGGCACCCGGTAATCCGACGTGTGCCGTAACCGCGCCTTCTCCTTCGACCGTTTCGTATCTCCACCAAATTCCTCGCCCGACGCGTGCCCCTAACCGTCCGTCTTCTTTCTTTGTTTCAGGTAAGACACCTTCAATGGACTTTCTCTCTCGCCCTTGGATTTTTTCCGATAAACGCGTCGCGTCGCTCTTCTCGATTAGCCCATCCGCGCATTTCGCTTTGCCCCTCCGATTTTCCTCCGATTTATCCTCCGATTTATCCTCCGAGTCGTCCGCGAATCGGCACGCGTGCGGAAAAGAAATTCGTCGTTGGTGAAAGGATCGAAAGAAAGGTATATCGAAGCATCGACGAGCTTCGGTCTCGAGCAACTATTCCGAGGGACGAGGAGCGGTGAGTGATGACCACGCGTCTACTCCATCTTTTATACCCTTTATTCGGTCGAGGCAGCCGCGACCCGGGGTGTCATGGCCGATCGAGGTAAGATTGCCAGCTGTAACGGGATTATTCCGGGAATAGGAAGAGAGATACGCGGGTTTATTGATCGATCGATCGGCATTTTTCGAAACTGGCCGCCACGCACTACGATGCCGTGGGCCATCGCTTCCCACCTGTCGCGTTATTTCCATAGTTCCTTTCGGCCCGCGCCGAGCTTCCCGAAATTTTGCCTAGCCCTTGTTCCTCCCCCCTCTACCTTCCACGTGTCTCTCGCGGTGGTAACCTATTCCAGACCAAGGCACGAACAAGGCGTAACAAAGCGTTCGTAAAAGTTTCTCGCTCGAATGTAAACGTGGTTATAGAATCGCAGAATCGTCCGGGAAGAAAGGTTTACGCGACTCGGTCTCGCATCTTTGCCTATATAAATCTCTCTCTCTCTCTCTCTCTCTCTCTCTCTCTCTCTCTCTCTCTCTCTCTCTCTCTCTCGCGCGCGCGCGGAGAGAGACGAAGAACGCCGAATCGTTGTTTCGATATATCCTCGCTATAGATCCACGTGGCTACTTGCCGGGTTAAAAGCCGCGAATGTAGAATCGGTATTTGCGCGACTGTGACAGGATAATACGCAAAGGGGTATAGAAGGAAGCATCAGGCGTGTCTTTCGGAAGCAAGTCCTCTTTTATTATGGCAGAGCAAACAAATTCTTTCAATCGTGGCCTCTTCGCAATCGTCTCCCTTTGAGATTAAACGTAGCCATCCAGTTGAGCCCTCCTGGTTCGATTCAGTTTTTTCGAGTATTTAAGTACAGTCTCGGGCAAGAGTTGCCGCGGAAAAAACTGATCGGGGGTCGTTCACGACACGTGGCTTCAGGCTCGTTATCCGGCGTTTGGATCGGAAAACCGGCAAACCGGTCGTCGCTCGATCGTGCGTGAGAAGTTGGAAAAGTTTGTGGCGCGTAAAGCGCAACGAAACGGCGGAACAACGGAGCGGCGGGTGAAAGAACTATACGCGAGAGACGCGAACGCGAAAGTCTCGGAACGCCGCGGCGAATCGCCCGAGCAACTTTCGGCGATGTAATTTGCATGAAACGAGCGGCAGTCCGGGGCAATGTTTTGCTACTTTCGCGGGGAAAGAAGCGGGAAAACGTTGGCTCGCGACGGATCTGTCGGCGGATTTCCCGATTTTCTGCCTCGTCCACGCGTCGCAAGACACGAATCCTCTCGATCCCGTCGTCCCGTGATTCTCCACGCTCTCCCGATATCTCGTTTGACCGTCTCCGCTCGTTAAATCGCCGCGCGCGCGCTGAACGCATCGATTGTCACGCGAGCACGAACGCGATCCGCCGGCGAACCTGTAAGATTTCACCGGCTAAACAGCGAGAACGAGCCGCGCGCGTGTCCGGTACAATCGGTGGTACATCGATGCCGAACAAGCCGGAGAACGAGAGAGAGAGAGAGAGAGAGAGAGAGAGAGAGAGAGAGAGAGAGAGAGAGAGAGAGAGAGAGAGTGTCGTTTTCCCCGGTTTGTACCCTGGCCTTGAAATTTCCCTCTCGGTCTCCACCCTTCTGCCCCTCGCGTCGCCCGGTGGAAATACGCGGGGCGGTGGTGGAAATAAAAAACAAGCAGAAAGAAGAAGAAAGAGAGAAAAAGGGTAAAAATGGAGGAGAAAGGATGAAGAGAGAGAGGGAGAGAGAGAGAAAGAGAGGGTGGAAGGAGAAAGGCGAGGGGACGGGAGGGTAAGCGAGACAGATAGAGTTCTGGATGGCAATGCCCAGCGAGTGCGACCCTGCTCGCGATAAGTTTGCACAGAGAGCGAGAGTGCGTAGAAAGAGAAAGCAGAAGCGGTTTGGTTCGGAAAGGGAAAGAGAAAGGTGCGACGGACGGTGCCGGTGGAAGGGCGAAGAAGAGACGAAAGGGAGCTCGTGTATGCAGAGGATAGAGGTGGTCGGGGGTTGGGTGGTGGTCGGGTGGCGAAGGGAGAAGGGAGAATCACCGCGACGCCGGCTCCGACGGAGTCGGCCTGGTGGGAGGAGAGGTGTAGGGGCGAGAGGGGTGGCTCGGGGGTGGCAGCGGCGTTGGACGAGTAAGAGGGTTGGAATGGAAGTCGTGAAAGTCCAGAATAGGGATGGAGGAGCGACGAAAGGGGCGCCACGTGCTACGGGAGAGGGTCGTTCATCCCCGGGTCAAGGTTACCCTCCTCGCGGACCTCACCCTCGCGACTGCCAGCATCGTGCCATTTACCCTCAGCATCGCGGTTGCAGCCACCATCGATCCTTA
This sequence comes from Euglossa dilemma, assembly GCA_002201625.1. Lineage (NCBI taxonomy): Eukaryota > Metazoa > Arthropoda > Insecta > Hymenoptera > Apidae > Euglossa > Euglossa dilemma. The sequence continues at coordinate 4,884,262 of NIJG01000099.1, read as the reverse complement.
TTTCGCTTTTTCTCCCTGGCACCTTTGGCCAAACTCCTTCGCGATTGTTTCGCCTCGGTTTCTCCTTACTCCGTCCAAACTTTCCTTCCTTCTGCGCGCCGTTCATCGTCCCCTTCGTTCCTGGGTCAAGGTTATCCTCGTACACCCGATCGGTTGACCGGCTCTCGTTTCTCGCCTCGTCTTCGTTCCCCGTTGCGCCTCTACTGCCTATAGCCCAAACGGGGACCATCGGGTTCGCGATCGTTCCTCCTTCCAATCTCTCTCTCTCTCTCTCTCTCTCTCTCTCCCCCTCTCTCTCGTTTGGAAGAGCTCTCGTTTCCGGTCCAAGCTCTCTCTTCGTCGTCGACGACGACGACGAAGCCGACGACGACGACGACGACGACGACGGTCTGCCTCGTTAGACGGCGGGGATTATTAAATTCGCGTGCTCTAGGTTCGGCTGACTTTTATCAACGAAAATACATATGACGTGCACGAATGCACTTTGCGATTCATTAATCTGATGGAAGACCACTCGTGATCCTGAATGTACTCCCACTGGCCCTGGGCGTTTACCCCGGGCTCGCCTCGGCTGCAACTCTTTTTATCGATCCTTGTGCACAGACCGATACTTCCGCGCCTTTCATCAGCCAATCAGGGCTACGCTTCTGACGTCGAAATAAAAATTCCCGATACCGCTGTCGCCAAGACGCGAAATTTTCCTCGCGAAACCGCCGCGACCGCCCCTCTCCGCGACTTATTCGTCACCGAGACAAAGTCTCCGAGTATCGTCGATTCTTTCCCCGTTTCCTCTGTCGCGTGATTTTCGCTCTACCGCTGGACGACAGAGACAAAGAAGAGAAAGAAGAAGAAATTAAGGCGGAAAGCAGGAATTCGCGTTGCTGTTATCGATCATGACACATGCCACGTGAGCTTACGGGCAATCGTGTTGCGGCTTCGATGTGAGACGTTCTACGAGCGAACCATGAGTAATTCAGACGTTCGATGCGGTAGGTCCCCCAACTATCGAGACCGCGGTGTACGAGACAACACCGTACACGTATTATTCTTTCATACGAGATCCCAGTTTTACTTATCGGGAAATCTAAAAGTTTCATGACTTCTGGACTTCCTTGAACTCCATTGGCCGATTGCCTCCTTGGAGAAAGCGGATCGATTGATACAGACCGCCTCGACCACGTCGGCGACGCGTTCGCAACGAAAGTGCCGCTCGTTGGAAACGTGCAGCGAGCACGCGTGTTACGCGAGCGTTCGGTTACGCGCGATTGCGAGCGCGACGTGCCCCGATGATTACTCGAGAGATCGTTGCGACGTTGGTACGCGAAGGAAGTACGCGCGTTGTATATATTTGGCGCGAGATTGGCAGACATCCCGGCAGTAGCGGAGTAATGCCCGATAAGGCTGCAGCCGGGATGAAATTTCTTGACGGAAACCATAAAACGCCGTTACCCGAAAAATCGCATCGCCGCCACCTCTCTGTTCCATTCCTGGGCAATAAAACCGGAGTTCTGGCAACGGTGTGCAGTACACCCTCGTAAAAACTCGAAATTTCCTTCGTTCCTCTGTGCTCTACCGTTTGACACCGGGCTGGCTCGGTTCGTGGCCTTCTCGCCGGTGCACGCCGATACGCGCGGCATCAAGGAAAAAGGAAGATTAAACATGGATCGTGTCGTAAATATCCGCGCGGAGCATTTTGGCAGAGAAACGAGTGGCGAAATCCCGCGAAGGGAAAGGTTACGCTATCTCCGCTTTCGGATCGCGCGTCTCGTGGTGTAGCAATGGTTGCGTAGTAGCGATCGGTGAATCCAGCCGAGGGAAAATAAAGGGAAAAGAAACGGTATTGTGGTACGCGGCTTTGGCAAATTTGTCTCGTGTCCCGTGACGTTAGGGTTTCGTCGTCGCGACTCTGTCTTCCTTCCGGTATCGTGTCAATTCAAACGCATTCACTTCGGCATGACGCATAATTCGGCGTCAAAGCCCGGGGAAGGAAGAAGTCTGCGCGGTAGGGTAGGATCGCCATAAACTCTCATTCTCTCTTATTTATCACCCTCTGTGTGTACCATTCCTTCGCTCATCCGCTCGGCAAACCTACCATTGTGGGGCGGAGGATAGCACACGGGGGTGGAAGTTAAGAATGCATTTCGCGTTCGTCTGCCCACGTCGGTGCTGCTCGTGTACGCGCAGCGATTAAACGCAAAGCCAATAGAGACTTATTAAAAAAGAGCTCCGAAGCTTCTTTTCCCCGCGGTTATTTTCTGCCGCGTCGAAATCCACCGGAACTCGTATCGATCTATAGACTGTCCGCGTAAAATCGGATCGGGGGCTATCTTCGCGCGGTCACCGTTTTCATACCATCCCGATATTTCTAAACATTCGCGTTTTCGCGTGTGCAGAAAAAGGACTGGGACCGAAGGAAACTCGTTTCGCCGATACTTTTAATCTCGATCCGCGTCGAATTTTCCTTTCCCGTCTCGCCCCGTTGCTACCGCCGCAGAATGAATTTCTGGAAAACCGACGGAGGAATTTCGTCCGCCAACGAGGGTTCCCGTTCCATATTTTCATGACCGGGAGTCCGGGTGAATGTGGCATGAGCACTTCCGAAAAAGGACCAACGATCCCCCCCCGCGGAATATATGCACTTCGCATTTGTCTACCCACGCTTCGTGCCTTGGCGATGTTTATGCGATTCACCGATGCAAAGGCGGAGAAGAAGTAAGAGAACCGGGAACCGTGGACGGAATGGAAGGGGGCGAGGGTGGAAGAATCGTCTCCCTTCTGAAATAATGTCGAGTATACCGAACGCAGGAACGTAACCAAGGGAGTGCGCCCGCTTATTGCCTTAAATTGCTAATTGGGCTTAGGACCGACGCTGCCTTTCCACAGCAGCGATCTCTGTCTTTCTCTTCCTTCCTCTATCTCTCCTTTCTCTGTACCCCGAATCTCCCTTTACCCTCTCCCTCTCTCTGCCTCTCTCTGCTGCACTCGGTTCGTCGGTCCTTTTTCGTCCTCTGCATAGATCCCCGAGTTCGACTTCCTCGATGCCTATTGTCGATGTCAGACCCTTTGCCTCCTCCTCTTCCTCCTCCTCCTCCTCCTCTTCCTCCTCCTCGCTGTTGCAACGGCGAGAGGGAAGGAGCAAGAAGAAAAGTCTGGTCGAAGGAACAGGGGCGCCGGTTACGAGAGAGAGATTAACGCACCCCGGTTCTCTTCTCCCCTGTAGAAACAGCATTTACCCCCATTGTTTTCTCATCTCTAAAAATTTAACAGGATCGACGCATGATGCCTTTTCAAATCTGCTCGCGGGACTCCTTTCCACCCCCTCCCTCTCTCTCTCTCTCTCTCTCTCTCTCTCTCTCTCTCTCTTTCGATCTTCTCCCCTGTTCCTCGTACGCGAACGAAGAGAGATGGTATTAGCAAAGGGGGTGGCCAGAATTACGACACTTGCGAGTCATTTCTTTCCTTCTTTTTGTCGTGTACCGAGACATTTAGAACGCCGTGCACGGGAACGAAGCGAAAGGAACCGCGAGAGTACTCGTGAATGCCTGGATAGAAAGTGAAATCGTTCGAGGCTCATTGAAAGGGGCGAGTAGCACGGGGTGGGTGATGGTTGTGCGTGGCGTCGCGTTGTATCGAGTGCGCGTCGTATGTCGACGCGGCCTCGTTGCTTTCCTAAGCCGGACTCGAACGCGTTTTGCAAGTCCGATGGGCGCGGGCCGTTGTGACAAAAATTAAGAAAATAAAGAAAAGGAAGGAAAGAAAGAAAGGAAAGAGCGAAACTTAAGAAAATAAAGAAAAGGAAGGAAAGAAAGAAAAGAGAGAGAGAGAGAGAGAGAGAGAGAGAGAGAGAGAGAAAGAGCAAAAAGTAATCGCGTGGTTTGGCCAACCGATTCCTCGACTCACCTGCCCCGGTCGGATAGCGCGATGGGCATACTCACGAACAGTTTGTTCTTTATCGTATTATCGTACACCCGTATATACCCGGCGTAGACTAATCTTGATACTGTTTCGCTCGCAACGGAGATACTCGTTCCGCCGTGGCACGTTTGCGCGTCGCTCGAAAACGAAAATAAAAGCTGGAGCGAGAAAAAGGGAAGAAAAAAGCGGAAGGAAGAAAAATTAGCATTAATCGACCCGAAGGCCCCGTAGAACGCGCGCGAGGAGAGAAAAGAGGACCGCGAGAAATTTCCGAGAAGCAACGAAACAATCTAATTACGTCTCGCCTACTCGATAAAATTTAACGTCGCGCGGCGTCGCGGCGAGCCGCGTGTCACCGTGTTCCGCTTAGCGCGGTGAAATCGTCGATAACACACGGAAAGCCGTATCGATTGTAAACAGGAGGAGAAAAAAATTTTGAAACGATCCGACAATCATAGGTGTCTGCTGGCCACGTGGCAGCTGCTTCAACAGCTGTTACCACCCCGATGCATCAGAAGGTGCGCCAGTTTTTTTTCTTCTTGGTGCTGATTTTTAATGTCGCGATATCACGCGCGGAACGCGGCGGTGCTCGCGTGCACGATCTCTGCCCGCTCGCAAAAAGGAAGGCACCGCGCGCGCCATTGCCACAAGCGCCAGCCTTTCCGACTAAATTATCTCCTGTTCATCTTCATTCACAGTTCTTGCGCCGATTGACAGCTACAAAAGCGCTCCGCGAGACCCGCTCTAACGAGAAGCCCCGCTGAAATTGTTAATTCTCCCTCCCTCCCTCTCCCTCTCTCTCTCTCTTTCTCTCTCTCATCTCCTCTTTCACACACGCGCGCGTGCGAAACCTCGTATTCGATTAATCCTCGGTTGTTCGCGGTTGTAAGATGAGTTTCGTTGTTCGTTCTGTCCTTACCCGAAAACGCCATACTCGGTTCTGCCGCGGGGATAAATTTCTTTCGCTCGGCAGAAATAAAGAGAACGAACGAGCAGTTTCGTATTTTTCAAGGAGAATAATTCGTGCGCGAAAACGACAAGAAAAAGGAGAGAGCGTCCGCGTGTTGCCGCGTTCCAAGTCATACGTAATAAATGAATCGAAACAGGGTTAGCGAACTATCCGGTACACGCGCGTACTTGGCGAAACACGTGCTCGATACAATCGGGAAATTAAATATAGAAGAACGGCGGACTCAGCGAGAGCTCTCGGCGACCGTTCGTTTTTACCAGCAAACAAAATCGTTCGCGTAACGCGTGTTTTTCTGTCCACGTTTTTCCCCTTTCTTCGCCGGGGTGCCGTACGCATGGTCGAGCCGGCACACGGGTTCCGGGATATTGATTAATTAGGAAAAATTCACGTTGAATAGTCGGGCAGCTTGTAAACGGGAAGAAAAAGAACGACGGGACCGGGACCGGGATGCGGGGAGGGAAAAAAAAAAATTCACTGGTGGACAGTGGGGGTGTATTCGGATGTTGCCGGTTTTTCCGCGGATCTGTCGAAATATTTACATGGGCGACGCAACGAGAAAGCTGTTTTATATAGCTGTCCGGTTTCTCTTTCGGCCACCGCCCTTTTCCGCACGCGATACTTTTGGGCCCGTTTAAACCCGAGTGCAGCGCGAAACGTGACGCGGAAAACGCGCACGCATCGATACGTCTCTTTGTGCACGCGTACTACGACGTTCCGTTGCGCGAACGTGTACTCGCCGGTACGAGGAAGAAATAAGAGACGCGTAACGGCGGAATCACGCGATTTTAATTAACCTCGGCCGGTGGTGGATTGGTCGGTGTGCCCAACGGGTTTATTAAAAATCCGGGTACACGCGATAGCTGGGCATCATCCGATGTAAACCGGTGTGCTAAATAGCGGAATTTTTTTCTCCTCCGCTCGATTCGATCGTGCGCGCGTTTCGTTGTTCCCAGTGGCACGCTTCCAGCGGTTGCCTCGCTTCGACCGATTCCCTCCCGCGATTTTACTTTCAAATTCACGATTACGCCTAGACCTCTCGAGGCTTCGATAACAACGAATTATCGATACAGACCGACCACGGTGAGACCTCTTTGCGGGGTGTTCTTTCCTCCTCGTCTTCTTTCTCTCCCGCTCGCCAGTCGAAACGCGCCGCCCGCCCGGCTCGTCGAAAAATCACCGTCATTATGTCCTCGAATTCCGCTCTCCGCGAAACTACTCCGAGTGCGTCAAGATCCTCTCGCGGAACGACGCAGGGGGAAGAGGGAAATTTCTAGCGTTCGAGGGATTTATCGTAGCACGCAGGCAAGTAGTTTCTCTACTGATTCCGGCGAATCGCTTTTATCGCCGATCGATTTCCTTCCTTCCTTCCTTCTCTTCTCTTCGTTAAAATAATTATATCCTGTACACCGTGTCTCCGCGGATATCCCCACGAAGAAAACGGGAGACAGATAGATAGAGAGGGAGATAGAGAGAAGGCGATTTAAAAGGAAACGGAAAAGGAAAATGAACGGTGCGAAATATTTGATGAATCGGTCACGTTGAATTATGTATACGCGTACGCGTCGTCTACTACACCATACGTGTATCGAAACCGCGTTACGTCTCAATTTCCACGATCTAGTCTGTTCGCGACGACGGAGAAATCGGGATTACTCTGAATTATCGATAAAGCCGAAAGCGTGTATCGGTGAAAATCACGCAGAGATAATGGTTATTATGCAGATGGAAGGAAATTCTGCGAATTCTCTGCGCTACGAATTCGCGTGCATCGTAATCTCTCGCCTTAACGCGGCTCGTGTTTCTCCGGATATCTTCGTGCAACTTCGATTTCCGCGCTGATTGAGCGTGGCGCTCGGGTCGACCGGCTCTTCTCGCGTTCGCAGTTCGCGGCGGGACGTGAGCCAGTGTGTCGTGAGGAATTATTTTTTTCGCTGAATCCGTCGCGGATAGGTAGTAACGCTCGTGACTTTCGTCTTTCCGTCGTTCTTTCCGTTTCTCTGCGTGGTCACGCGTCAACGCCCATTTTGTACAGCGCGCGACAACAACGCGTGGAAAGAGAAGAACGGAAACTCGTGGCAAAAGTGATCGCAGAGGTTGTGGCTGCTATCTCCGTCGTATCACGGACACGTGGTATCGCCGAAATCGCGTTATATATATATATATATATATAATAGGACGGGAATCTCGCGAGCTCTGTTCGCCGCTGGTATTTATCCGTATTCCCGGCTACGTTTCCAATTCGACGTGGTGGTCGTTCGTGTGCCGCTGTCGAAAATTCCCGTGTGTTCCACTTCCACATGTGCGGTATTAACCGGCAGAACGCGAAACGCCAACTATTTTTTCTACGTCATATAGAACCAGCTTGTAGTACGACGCCGTCGACGATTAATCCGTGTGCGTGTGTGTGCGTGTGTGTGCGTGCATCGGTCGGCGGGGTCCCCCTGTGAATAGAAAGTGCGTGGAAAAGTTGTTCCATTTCGATCTTTGATGGATGATGTCGCGTTGGTCGATCGATCGATCCCGGTGATTACTTTTACGTATATTCCGCCGTATCGTTTCCGAACACACGCAGTGGGTAATTCTCGCGGCGGTGTAAGACCAGAGATATAGAGGAAAAAAGCCACGCGGCAGCGACTAAAATTCCACACGGGCCGCGCGCGGACAAAGTTGCTGTTTCTCGCAACTTCTCGCGTGACCAACGCGGCAGAACAGAGCCGCGTTCTCCATCCTTCGGCGAAACTTACCTTCCATTTCGATACGGATACCAGCCGATAGAGAAGACGCCAACGTCGCAGAGCAATTTCTCCGACACGCTCTCTCTCTCTCTGGCTGTGCGTGGTTCACGCACACTCGCCGCCGCTTCTCGGTTACACACGCCGACTCGGCGCGATTAGCCTCTCTGTTTCTTCTCTGCTCGCTGGAACGTTCGCCAGCAGCGTGCTTTCGTCGGACTTAACCTTGTCTACACGGCTGCGTGTTGTGCGTTTTTATGCGAGCCCGTGCGGTTACGCTGACTCGGTGGCCGTCGTCGTCGTCGTCGTCGTCGTCGACGTCTCTGTCGCTGCTATCGGAGGTGAGCGAAAAAGTAAGGTTAAATATCGAAGGGAACGTCCGCGGAACGAGAGAGGGAAATCGAGTGCGGCGTTTTTTTTTCTTTCGGTATGCTGGTGCCAATGGGTGTCGCGGTTGTTGCGTCGCTAACAAACGGGGACAATGCTATTGGCTGACTACCAATAAGTCAACGACGAACCTCGCCATATCTGCGAATTCGCAGCACCGTTGCTCGCGTAAGTGTTCTCCCGACCTGTTTACATCCGTTCTCGTTACCGTTTACATATGCGATTACACGCGTTACGTGTACCGCGCGATCGCGCCGCGTGTTTCGTCGTCGCGCTCGCCGCTTCGAATCGCACGCGCTGTTAATACGCCAAGCACGCGTAATCCTCTTACCACCTTCTCTCGGAAACGCGCGTCGTTCCAAATTATCCTGTGGGAAATTTTTGCAAACCGTTATCAATGACGGCGGTGCCAAGCGCGTTCCAGCCGGAGGAAATAAACACGCGCCGTTTCGGGGAGAATCGATATCAGGGAAAAATCGCGGTAAATTCGTCCCGGTCGATTGCTCGCCCCTGTTTCCTCCAGGTTGCGCAACTTTCTCTCGCGTTTCGTAATTTCAAAGGTGGTTTAATCGCGAACCAGCCGGAAATCACGTCGCCGGTCTTGACCGCGCCGATGCGAAATGAAATCGCGAATCGATGCGAACGGCGACGCCGCTATCTTCCTGTCGTTCTGAACGCCTCGAAGATATCCGCGCCCGTACCTACGATTTAGGTCGCTTTTGCCAGTTTCCTTATCGTCCACTCGGATAACTAGGTACGCGCCGCTTCGCGCCAAGCGTGTATGCGGGGTCCAGCTTTTGCGCGCGCGAAATCCGCTTCGAATTTACGCGAATCTTTCCGCATTTCTTAAACGCGTTCTCGCGATTTTCCTTTTTCCTCCTTTTCCCTCGATTCCTGGTATTCCTCTTAGGCGAAATGCGCCCGTTAAGCAGGACGCTCTGGAACGTTCGAATCGTTGGTCGCGTGGACGCGGGAAAATCTGCATGGAGATATCGACGAGAAGGGGGAAAAAAAGACACACGCGTCGTGGTTGCTTTAAAATTCGCGCCCTTTAAAGCATCTCGAAAGATCCCTTCCACTTTGCATCGCATAAATGTTTAAAACCGTCCGATGCACCCATACACGGCCGAACTCGTCGGCGTCTCGTCTCCCTTTTACCATTGACAATTGATTTTAAGGGACACTTGTTGCTGAGCGAAAGGCTCGTTTGCAAAGGTGCCCGTTGCGAGAGATCTAACTCCTAACCTCTACGCGTTTCCAGCCACGCGTTCTCCATGCTCCTCCGTCTCGCGATACGCCAGCGAACTCTGCGAATTTTTCGCACGACGGTTTGTTATTCTCGATCGAATCGCCGCGTAACCAAGAGAGTATCTTCCCGCGTTTATTTCGCCGATATTTCGTTTTATTTCGCTGCGATTGTCCGACCAGCGATCCACGGGAAGGAAGAAAAAGAAAGAAAAGCTGCGCCGCTGGTTGTGGCCACGAGGCGTTTCGAGAACCGTCCTTCGCTGGTAGCTCTCGCTTTCCAGTGATTCGGCATAATCTCGGGAGAAATCGGTGCAGCCGCGGTTGTCGTGCGTCATTCCCCGCGTGTTCTAGGCGAGCGGTTCTCCTCGGCGAGGAAATTTTCTAGCCGATTCTGCCCGACCAACGGACAACGGACGGCAAAGAGATCGGCTTATTATCGCGCGCTTTCTCTTTCTCTCGCTCGAGATTCGGCCGTTTCGCGTGCTTTCGTTCGTCGCCATTTACGTCTCGGTTCCTCGGTGGCTGTGCTTTTTTCGCCGGAGCCGGAGCCGGGGCGGCTCTCGCCTCGTATTCGCTCGTTCGTTTCGCGTTTTCACGCTCGCGTCGAATCCTCTTTTGCCGCTCGCGTTCCCCGACGGCTGGTACGCGTAAGTTGCAGACCAACTTGCTAATTCGTCGCGCAGAAATATCTCGAGCCCGTCTGCGGCCGCGGCTCTCTCACTCCTCTCGGATCGTTATTGTGAATTTCGTCGTCCTAGAATAAACTTCTCTCTCGGCTTAGCGCCGAACCGAACGAGGAAAAGAGAGCGTTGCGACGGCGGTGTACGTGTCCTCTGCTTCGCCGCCGCTTCTTCCTCCTCCGCTTCTTCCTCCTCCCTCGCCCCCCCC
>NIJG01000099.1:4844489-4874004 GCA_002201625.1 Euglossa dilemma | reverse complement strand
CTCGTTTCGTTCAGAATTATCGAAGCGCGGCTGAATGAATGCGACCAGCTCGAATTTTACTACCCGCGCCTTGTGTCACCGAGTCCGATCGTGCACGCGCGTATCGCGTTATGTTTCGGGCAAGGCGAGACAGAGATATTAGACTGCTCTTGCAAAAATCCAACCTTTCTTTCTTGCCCCGTATCTCCTCCAGTCCCGGATAATTTCTTTATCCGAGATATGTTCGAGGAAGCTCGCTCCGCCGCGCGCAAAAGAAATTCCGAAGCACGGTTCTTCGAATTTCTTTAAAACGCATTTCAACGCCGAAATACGCGCTGCGAAGCGCATTCGCCGGATAGAAATCGGCGTGTAACGATTTTCAGGATTGTAGGAATTTTCTACGTCGTTAAGATATATCCGCGACGCGATTTTTATTACGATCGTTGGCGAAACGGAACGCGTGAGTACGTTCCCATCGAACCGCTTCGTTTCAAAACGTGTTGTTCTCAGATCCTGCCTACCTGGGTCCACGTTTTCGATCGGATCGAAGACTAATCGCGCGGAAGGATAAAATTCGGTCCGCGAACGCGAAGCCGAGAGAAACGAAGACGCGGGCAGACTTGCGGGGAACGTGGACGGATATGCAAAGAGGAAATTATCACCGGCTACCTGGAAGTGGCAGTGACTCGTTGCGTATGTGGGAAATCCCCCCAAGGATCGTTATTCCTCCCCTTCTTTTGCATTGCAGAAAAGCAGATCGTTCTGGTGGCAACGCCACGATAAAAGGGCCAATGGTGCCTCCGTGGTGTGATTACGTCAGTGGTCGCCGGTCTGCACATAGCTCCGCGGTGAAATTGACGATGATTCGTCGTCGCCGTTCCCGCGCGTTGACTCACCGCACCTTTCCTCTCCTTCCCTCCTCTCCCTCTCCTACTCTTCTTCTTCTTCTTCTTCTTCTTCTTTACTTCTTCGTGTCTTCTTCTTCTCGCTCCCGTGGCCTTCCTTCCCCCGCCGCTGCGCGCGTTTCTTTGTCCTTTTTTTATCGTCTTCTTCTTCCACGAACCGGCCGGAAATCGTTGTCGCGTTGCCGAGCGCGCGCGCCAGCGGCGCGGTTGTCGACGCCGTTAACAGCGCCACGTGTGCTAGGCGGTCTCGCGCGCGCACTCGGTGAAAGGTAGCAGGCGTAATTGTATACGATTCTAATTGATGCTCTCGCGCCACCGCAATTTATCGATACTTCGTCTTCCATGGACAACCACCGATGAACAAAGGGCACGAGTCCGGGTTACTTTATTTCTTTCTACCCTCCTTTATCCGCGCGATCCGGATCTCGCAGGATTCTCGCGGGATCGTTGCAGCCGGTGTCGCGTTTCCCGTGTCCTCTGCCGTGGTAAAAAATCGCAAACTCATTGATCTCGAGATCGCGCGTAAACTCGGATCAAGTTTCGGCCGTTTCTTCCAGACCGTTTGCGTTCGCGCGTTAATTTCTCGGCGAGCCGTGAAATCGCTCGCGTCGCTGAAACGCTCTCGCGTTTCTACATAGCGAGAAAGGGAGAGAGTGGGAAGAAAGAACACCGCCACGCGACGTCGGGACCTTTGAATCGGCGTTAACGATTCCTGTGTCGTAACGATCTTTGAAAAAGAAAATATATCGGAACCGATCGCGCTGGTAGAGGTTGTCGAATGATCGCGACGCTCTCACCCTGTGCGCGACGCTACGTGTCGTTACCGCGTTGAGGTGGCTTTTTTGCGTCGCCACGCGCGCTGTTTACTCGCTTCGATATGCGCTAATAGCGATCCGGATAACGTCGTCGGAAGGAAAATGTTAACGAGTCGAGAGGAGCCCGATTGTAACGCTGGAAAGCGTGGTAAATATCGGGGAGAGAGAAGGAGAGCTTGAGGGACGGGGAAAGGAGGAGGAGGAGAAAGGGGGGGGGCGAGAGAGGAGGAAACGAGATGGCACTTAGCGACGCGTCCGTCGAGTTGGACAGGTGTTTAAAGAGCCGCGATGCAACGAGGTTATGACTGAACTGGCAGGGTATTAACGTGCGCTAAACTCGAGTCCAACCTTCGTGACAACTCGATATTATCGAGTTCGAATAAAAGCCTCCTTTTGTTTCTGCCGGCAGTCGCGCGCGGAACTTGAATGTAAAGTTAAAAATAAAATGACCGTTTAGCAGTTTGTATATCGAGGCCAGTGGCTATAATAGCGACACCGCGTGCCGGAATAGGGATTCCGGCCTTAACCGGGACAAAGTCAATTGAAATTCTGCCGCATAATACTCGGACGGTCGATTCGTTTTTGTTTAATTTCTCGTCCGTTTCGATCGTTCCACTCTCTGTCCCTTGCACCCTCGCGCCGCGAATTTCTATGTCAGTCGTGCAACACCCCGCCGTTTCTTCTCCGCTCGCCGGCCAATTTTCCCTACGCGCGAAATTCTTTTGCCTCGCCGATCCTCGATCGCGAAACGAAAGGGATAACGCCTGTCTTTTTCCAACCTTCTCCTCGGTTCTCGCCTCTGCCTTCGTTCAGATATACCCGGTGCATCCTAGGTCGCGAAATAGTCTTCGTCGCAGCAAACGTAATTCGATCCGTGAGACATTTATCAGATAGGCGTCTTCGTGTTTCCACGAGACGTTTCTAGTAAACGTCTCGAAAGGTGGGGTTAAATCGACCGTGCTTTTGTATGGATATTGCATAATTTTCCGGATAAACTCACGCGTGCCCGTATAAGTGAAAGCGATAATGGGGGAAACTATTGGTCAAAGCGACAACGGTGATTAAAACAACGCGATAACGAAATAAAAGTAACTTTGCTGGATAGTCGTGAAAACGTTTTATCGGAATTAGAGTACCGAAAAGCTTTTTTAAGCTACCGTCGTGCGAAACCGATATAACCTGGTCGTTTGAACCAACGAAATTATTTACGTAGTCCGAAACGAAGTCGGGGCAGCGAAATTCAGGCTGCCGCGATCTATAATCCTTGGTATTTAGTATTTTTATCCTTCGAGTATATTCCATGCATCTTTCCCGAAGTTACGCTATGGAGTGTTTTCCTCGCGTATCCGCGTGTGCAGCACCGTCGAGGTAGCTCGGTGACTACGAAGTCTTATCGGACCTCTCCGTTTTCTCTATCTCGGCCGGTGATTCAGTCACTCTATATAACTGTTAAATTTTTCTGTCGATTAGACGTTGAAAAGCGTCGCTGTGGTTAGCGACGTCGACCGAGATTTCGAATCGCGGTTGAGTCATATTCGCATTGAAAATATTCCGACTTTCGCCTAATCGGCGACCGTTCCGTGATACTCTTCCCAATCTAGGGACATTGACCGTGGATACCCTCGAGAAATCGAGCCGGAATCGAACAGCGATTCGTCTTATCGACGAATTGCTCGGGCTACTTTGCATACGAATTTCGCACGTTTCACGCGACACGCGACGCATACGACACACGTGTCCGATACTTTTTTTACGTAATATTAATCGCAACGCCGACCGACTGGCGTGCGGCTGTTAACGCGCGATATACCGAGTACAACGTTCTTTGCGCGATTTTCTTGGAAAGCTCTAAAAATAGAGCACCATGAACGCGATAGTATATACTTTCCCGCGATTAAACGCGAGACGCGAGCGTAGTCATCGAAATTGGGACGAGTTCTTGCCGTGGTAGATTGGACGCTAAGTTTTCCTCGAAACTTGGCGATCCGTAACCGCGCGTGGAAAAAAAAAATTCCATCCCATCGTGTAATCACGAGGCATTAACGCAATTTCCTCGTGATCTTCGACGCGATCTTTGACGCCGGAGAATCGAGTAGTACCGGCGTCGTTTTATCGATGAGCGCGTACACATGCACCGACGCTCCTACGTAACTAGTTCGATCTCTCCGCGTCGCGAGGCAAGAAAAACGGAAAAAGAAAAAGTTAGTTACTCGACGATGGAACGACTCCGGCCAAGTACGAACGATTCTAGCATTACCGACGGCATAGTTGGGAATTACAAAAAAGCGCTATAGTTACCACGCGCATATTCGCCGGTCTAGATCGTGTTTTTCGTTTATAACGAGTAATCTATTTTACGCTCCACCGTTACGCTATTGAATCAAAGGGGATAATTCGCCAGCGCGACACGTGAATCGCGTAAACGTTACGCGCGGCTACGCGTTCACGGGAAGGTGTACCAGGGGGGGGGTCTCTTCGTACGCTTCGTTCTCAATGGACACGGTCTCGTGTGCTGGCACAGAGAGAGAGAGAGAGAGAGAGAGAGAGAGAGAGAGAGTTCGTAGCTCCAGAACCGTGACTCATAATTTCCAATACGCCCACCGTTGCATTTCGAATTACGCGCGCATCGTAATATCCCTCTCGATCGGCGACGTCGCCACGCGTTTTCTCATTTCCCCTCGAATTACTCTCGCGATAATCGTATTCGCGAACGAACACGTAGATGTTCGAGGAGGAGATGGTAGCGTGGTGGTGGTCGCGACCTGTCGTCGCGTGAACGCCTGAACCCGAGCTACAGCTGTTCCGGTTCACACGACGCGCTGGTCGAACACCTTTCCTCGATTTCGCGATTTATTCCCAATACGCGTGTCGCGGCTGGAACGGAACGACGGAGTTAGATAAGGCCAACCGTGGAACTATAGCAGCCTAACTGCCGCGTGCAACTGCGAATTCAGAGGTGCCGGATTACGCCGTTTCCGGCCGATAACTCGGCAAGCAGCTTTTACCCGGCAGTTTTTCCGTCGTTAAGGAACGCTTCTTCTCGCCTCTCGCGTCCCGTCTTTTTCCACCAACTTGTTGACTCGGCTGCAGTTGTGGCGGCGATGACGGCGGACCGGCCCGCCCCACGCGGCTTCGCAGGCGCCAAAACAATGTGGCACCAGCTTTCTCGGCTAGTTAGCTCGTACAATTGCACGCGGCTGCTCTCCGCAGCCTGCAATTCGCAGCCGGTCCGCCACGCACTTCGGACGTCACTGTCGCATCACGCTGTGACTCTTCGCGGTAAGTACTCGTTGCCAGGGCCGTAATATCCTCGATCGAGCACGCTTTTAATTCCTATCCGACGACCACCGCGTCGCAGCGTGAATCGAAGCTAACGTTGCGTTCCGGTGTCACGCTAATCCCGCGACACTCGCGTGCCAGTCATTACGAGAGTGGCCTAACGCATCGCGGAATTTCATTATTGTCGTCCTTTCCGTTTTTTTCTCCTCTTTTTTTCTCTCTCCGCTTCCTTTTTCTCTCGTTTTAATCTTCGCCTTATGGTGCAGATACGGTGTACCAGCTGGAACCGCGTGTCGCTGTTTCGTGCAACTGCCATAGCTGTTTTGACGCATCGTCTTCCGAGCGTTCGACGATGCATTCCGAGATAATTGCTCGAACGTACGATGGAATCGTCGAGAGAAACGGTCGAGCGAGGATTAATCGTCGATGGTTTATATCGCGTAAACGAGAATTGCGCGTGAGAATTAGTCAGGTTGGTGTCAGGACAGGTTTTATTGCAATTTCGAAGGAACCGGCGTGACTCTATTCCGAAAGGCGCTATGATACGAATAGGGAAAACTACTTTCGTTTGATTTATCGTTACGTGGTGCAATACGCTCGTGTCGTCGCTGACTGACTCTATCACGTCGTCCGTGTCACTTTTTAAGAAACTATTTACAACTATCGACAAAGGTTAAGAATAAAAGAAAAACTAATTGTTTACGATTATCGCGATTCGTTTCTCGATTCCAGCTTGCTAATCGTCTCCGACAGAGACGACCTGAGAGAGAAAGAGTAACGAATCAGTGAAAAACGAAGCGGGATATTTTATAAACGCGTCTTGCATCTACTTCCGAAATTCATCTCGAAAGCGTATAACTCGACCGCTGAACGCTATTTCGTGAAGTTATTTCACCGCGTTTTCGCTTCGTCTTCTTTTTTTACAAATTTCTCCCAAATTTGCCTATCGTAATTTACCGAATACGGCAGATAAAGTAATTCTATTTACGAATGAATTTATCGACCGTTTGGAACGCGTTATCGTAATGGGTTATTAATCAGTCGGTAACATCGATCGGCGACAAGCGAAATATAAAACACCGGTACATTGCTCCTTATCGGCGCTGCATTTGCTATTGCGCGTGGCGGCAATTAAAGAATCGTTATCGGAAAAATATTCCCCGCAACGCGTGACTTTGCGCAAAATTTTTATCGAGTCGCGACGAGCTGGTCGCGTGTTACACTCTCGGGAGTGTCCCGTACAGCCGATGTTCGAGTTCATTCCCGCGGTAACGCTGTTGCAGATTATCGCGATACCGAACGACTTTACCGGAATTACCTTACAGCATTAATATCTTACTCGTTTCGATTAAACGCGTACATATTAGAACAGAGAAAAACGGATACCACGATCGTTTTACCGTCCCTTTCTTTTCTTTGGAAACAAAAGAAAAAACAATTCAACCGTATCTCCTCGATTTAACATTAGCGTTAACTGCAGCGTTCAGTATCGGCCGAATGGAACTATGAGACGGTAAAAAATTGTAGAAGGGAATTATTTCTGTTGCAGTCTCTTTTCTGTTCTTTCTTCCTGTCGAAACGTTATCGAAGAAATTCGTGGTCGGTGTAGCGGTGTAATCTCGGTCTGGAAGAGTATAGGAGGAAAGCTAGGCAATGCACTCGGTGGATACCGAGATTACTCGTCGCGATGCATAAACGATGGGCAACGTTCACGCCCGCGGTGTGCCAATATTAAACATGCTTCCGCAGGAATCTTATCTTCTTCGACGACGACCACGACCACGAAATGCATCGCTGGCGTATCGCTTTTCGATACAGCCGCGCGCGCGCTATCTTCCTCGCCGTGTTGCGAGTAAGTATGCACGCGCGTGTGCATCTCGACGTCGAAAACTTTTCACCAGTCTCGTAAATCTTTCCCCGCTTTTACCGTCCAATATTCGTCTTATCTGCTACATTGCGGCCGAAATCTATTGGATCTCGATAATACGCGTAACAAGGTTTAAAAATAGCCCGTGGACGAAGCGAGTTAACCCGCCAAAGTTAAGCCGACCTTACGCTAATCTTTCAAAGTACATCGACTTATTACACGCGGCGGTTCTTTCCCGCGAAATTTCGCCGATCGGGATTAAGGTCAGCCGAATATCTCGCGCGCGCGATAATAATTCGCCGTCTGGCTCGTTATTTACCAAAACGGGAATATCCGGTGGAAATCGGAAGAGAGAGAGAGAGAGAGAGAGAGAATGCCTTTAGCTCGACGAGACGAAGCGTGTACAGCTCGCGACTTAAACACCGCGGAAAATCGCCGAAATTGTCATCATCTGGCGCCATTCACCGAGCCGAGCGCATCGTATACACGTGCGTGGCATGCACACGCACGCGTAACAGGGAAGCCAGTACACGTGCCACGCAGCCGTACAGGTACACGCACGTTACACCGAATCGAGACGCCAAGTTCCCTTCTATTGCTCACACGTGAATGGGAAAGAGGTACTCGTGGGCAGAAAAAAGAGGCATCAACCAGAGCCTCGCGTGTACGCGAATGTTGGCTGGCGTCTCTGTGCGCGCTCGAGTCGCGCCGTGCACGCGCGTGTACGTGCGTACGCGCGTGTGCGGCGCGCGAGCGTCCGTGCGGTCGCTCTGTGTGCAACATACGCGCGGTGTGCTGCAACCTTTATTCGGCGCGGCTGCAGTTTTACCTCCTACACGTTTTTGTCGCGAATCGTGCGCATACTGTATATGTAAAGCCACGCTGCTGGCACGTACATGCCACTTTCCCTTTTCAAAATCGATTTTGGCGCCGTGCGCCCCGGCGGCTTAGTCAACGACGTCGACGCTTCTCCGGCCAGGGCCGTGCACGTTCCAGCGAGCGCCACTCTTGTCCAACTTTTTTTTTCCTCTCCCCGTTCGTTCATCGATTTTACGCCGAGCTTTGTTTTCTCCCGTTAATAGGATACATCGATTAACCAGCTTTCGCGCAAACACCCCTCGTGGCGTACGCGCCTTTTACCTCGCGTTTAGTCGCCGCAGCTGCCAACTTTCGATCCACTTTCCTAAGATACGTCCTCGCCGACCGGGTTTCACCGCGGACCAAACGATCGCACCGCGTCGTGACGAGAGGAAACGGAGGGAAAAGAGCAAACCCGACGCTGATGCGTCGAAGTGGAAACACGCGCGAATACGAGTAAAACGGGGCCATAAAACTAGCAAGGGATGATTACGTCGCATCGGCAGAAAAAATCGGTCCACGCGCGACGCTCGCGCGCGCGCGCTAATTACCCCCGCGTAAATGTGTTCCATTTTTACGCGACTAGCGGCGCGTAACGAGTCCCAATTCCCTTCACAATTAACTGCACCGCATTACGACCCTCGAACTTTTCGTCAACTGCCCCTGCCCTTCGCTCCCTCCACCCCGAGAGCTGCTGCTGCACCCCTCACTCGGCCCGTTTTCGACCGCCGCTTCCTCTAGAAGCGACGACCGTCCGAGTCCATTGGCTCGTTAAACGAAAAAAAAGGAAGGAGCAAGGCAGAGAAGAAAAAGGTGTCTTAGGCGAGATCAAAAGCTCTTCCACGGGGGTGACCCGTGGTCTGCGGTCGTCGCGCGTCCATCCCTGTCGGTATGTGCCTCGGGCTTAGAAAAGGCCCTCCTCCCTTTCTCTCTCGCTCTCCTTCTCTCCCCTTTCCTGTGTCCCACCCCCTCCCTTGGCCACCCTTCGCTCTCTCCTTCTCTATCGTTCTACTCTCGTGCTCTTCCCGCGTGTCTCTTTCCCTTTCTCCGTCACTCCGGTGGGCGTACGAAAATACTGCCTTTCGTTAAAGGTGAACGGACGAAATCGCGAGTTACACGTGCGTGCAAGATCCGACGAGGGTGATGCGTCGGCGGGTGTGCGGGACGGGGGAGAATAGGAGAGACAGGGCAGGCCGGTGGTCAGGAAGGGTAGCGAGGGAAAGAGGCGCAAAAAGGGTTGAGGGTGGAGAAGGTGGCAGTGGCGATGGTGGTGGTGGTGGTGGCGACGACGGTGGTGGTGGCGGCGGCGGCGGCGATGGTCGCGGTGTGCGCCGGTGGGCTACTACTATACTCTAGCCGGTTGCTCGTAGAAAGAGAGAGTAGCAGCGGGGAGGGTGGAGATTCGTGTCGGTGGAGGAGACGGACCGCGAGCCAGACGAAACCGGCGATATCAACGTTCCCTTGCGCACTCCTGCATACACCTCACACCACACCGGGTGCCGCCGAAAATCCCCAAAAGCACACGAAACAAAGGCCTTCCTCCGCTCTCGCCCTCGCTGCCACCCCCGCGCTGCCACCACGCCGCCCGTCCTCGCTCACCCCCTCGCTCACCCCCTCGCGCGTTTCTCACTGTAGCCCCGTAACCTGTACCGATACACGCGTGCACACCAGCCTTCTATGTACGAACAGAGACGTAACATCGACTTTTCTCGGTCGAACGTGTTTCGTGCTCTCTCTGCAGGCGCGAGCACGTGCACGTACCGAGAATCCGCTTCGTCGAGCCCCGGCGAGCAGCAGCCGCTATCGGCCGCGTAGGAACGCGCTCCGCGTTAATTGTTTGCTTAAGGTTTTTCGTCGCCCTTCTCACCTTTCCTCCCGCCGTTCTACCGACCTTTCCTTCTTCTCACTTTCTCTACCCTGTGCAACGTTTCGCGGCGCGGATCGTTCCCGAATCGACGTTGCACGATCGCGCGCCGATTTCTCCTCATCCGACCACTCGCGATTTTTCTCCCTATCTCTATAGGTTACGCGTACGTACGGGGAGATGCGACGGTTGGCGCATAGCGAACGGGATTGATTTTTCTACCCGGTGTCTCGTTGGTACGCCCGCGTTCCGCGGTACGAATTCTTCGGTTTCGCGAGAAAAAATCCGCGAACCGTGGGGAATTTGTCGTCTGGTCGTCGATCGAGTGCCGAAGCACGAACCGGCGACGTCGGGGCGTAAGGTAACGCGCGTAATCGCGTAATCGCGCGGCCGATTATCTCCGTGAACCGCAGACAGGGGGCGGCGCTGCCGTCGCGACGAACTCGGAGCGAAATTGGAAAAAAAATTGGAAGCCCCGCGTCGCGACGATCTCCTCTTCCGTGCTGCCTCGCCGCGGGTTTAACGGCGCGTAAAACGTCCGGTGGAAAGAAGCGACGATCGTTATTTCGCGATTCGAAGCGGCTGGTCTCGCCTAGCCGGTTATCCGCGGCTTCGTCGGGTCGTAATAATTGGCCGTGCACGAGCTAGGTCGGTTGGTACGTTTTCTTCAAGGTTAGTCGAAAGCCCTGACGCTGCTGAGTGGGTCGGTGAGCTGAAAAATCGATACGTACGAAAGTGAGAGTCTCAGCCGTTTCACCCTCCTTTTTCTTCTTCGCGTTCCGCGTCCTCTTCTTACTTCCCATTTGGTTCATTCATGTTGCGTCGCGCAGCGCCGTGGCTCGTCCAATTTCCCCGTTTTTCACCCCCTTCAAATTCGATTAACGCAGTCGCCGATGTATATCCTATCGGCGGATAGGGGTGGTGCCGCAGAGATATCGGTGAAACGAAGAAGTCGCGAAATTACCCACGGGGTGAGCCTAGCCTCTCCGGTATCGTAATTTCGCCGCGAATTACGTTTGAAAAGAGGGAAAGAGGGAGAGAGAGAGAATGAGTGGGAGTCGGTCGAAGGCGCATTTGGTATTTAGATAGGGTACGGTAGAGTTTGTTTTTGAATCGCGATGCCTTTCATGTCGCTCTCTGTCCCCTCCAGAGGGAGAGGATAAATTCGACGGCGAGATGTTGAACGGGAGAAAGAAAGAGAAAATGTCAACAGGGGCATCCGCACATGTGTGGTGGGATCCTTCCCGATGATACTCCGGCGAAAACGCATCATCCAGCGCGAATATGGAACATTTTCCTTCGTATATCTCGATGGATTATATTCCGTCTCTCCTTGCTCAACCCGTTTCTCCTCTGAAAGAAATTTCCCACCATACCTTCTTATCCTTCGTTATCCTTCGTCGTCGAACAGTTTTTAGTTTAACCCCTTTACGACGTTCCATTGGCCTTTCGAATTCTCCCGTAACGATTTGCGCCTCGGTTTGTTCGTAATACATTACCACTGGGTCGCTATTTTCGGCGTTATTGGTTTCCGAAATTTCGTCCAAGTATAACATTTCGCGTGCGGAACGTTGGCAGGAAATTTCGATTATTCGCAAATTCGTAGGAATTATCCGAAGAAAAGTAAGATGAATCGCGTATGCATCGCTGGTCCTGTTACACGTCCGCTCCTGTTTTTTTTCTCGTCGAGTTTTTTTTTTTTTTTTCGTTCAGCTGGCGCCGTCCTCTTTGACGATCTCGAGCCGATACCGAGAAATTCTTGACACACATCCCGCGCGATACGTTCTGCGTGACCCACACTCTGCGTTTATCCCGATAAACTGTTCCGGTTTAATTATTTCCATCGTGTCGGTCACCAAGGCGGCGGTTTAATTCTAACGATTGATTTATCGTTCCTCGCTTTTCAATGTGCCGTTAATCCGTTGAGCGAGCTGTTTCTCAGTCGGAAACGTTCGTTAATTTCTGGCTCGTTTACGCGCTAATTTCCCTACCATCCTGCTACGCGCGTGTCGTTTCCCTTGTCATCCGTAGAGAAAATTCGTAAATTCGAACTTTGTCCGACTCGTTTGTCGTAGATTTCCTTTCGGTCTCGAACTCGTCCAAGTAGGCACCGTGTCTCGACCAACGGATAATAACGCTAAGTGATCGCAAACTGACTTTGTTTAATCGCCGTTTCTCATCGCGTGTCATCAAGGAAAATTCAGTTCACGCGAAAATTCTGCGACTCCAGTGGCTCGCATCGGCCGGTTTCGAGAAATCGAATTATCACGTGCGCATGTGATCGAGCCAGGAAAAGGTAATCGTATTCCATTCGACACGGGTCGGTGAACGGCTGTTTAAAATTTTCGCGCAATTATTTTCCGCCGATTATCCGAGGCGCGTACGAACGAGCCGATAAAACTGTTTAATCCACGTTGCGAATGCAAATGCGACGATGTATCGTTGATACAAGCATAACGACGGGGTAAAAAACCGGAGAATCCCCGTGCGATAAATTACAGTCTTCCGAAGCTATCCGAACGAGGAGACGCGTCTTTGTTCGTTTTCCTCGCGGGCTTAACGATTTCGCCGTGATTCGTTTCGTCTCTGACCTTTTCGCGAAGCTTCGGTCCGGCATGGCGTTTATGCTAATTGGAAATTTTGAATTTTGTTACAGTGGTGCCGGGTCAAAAGTCATCGTAAGTTTCCCAGCTCAGGCCAGATTAGAGGACATCGAGACTCTGTTCTCGAGCTGCGGTCAAGTGCTGGTCGTGGAGAAGTTGTCCTCGCGCGATCCTAACACACAAACCGTCCTCATCACCTATGACACGCAAGAACAAGCACAGCAGTAAGTAGTTACGCCTTTGTTTCGGCAAGATCGACTTCCAACTTTCGCGTGCCGCTCTTTCTTCCCATTTGAGAGCATAAAACGGTCCCCGTTGCATCGCCTCGCGAACATCTTGTTCGATGGAGAACGCGCGGATATGTCCGAAATTTCGTGGTTCGACGAGAGACACGTGACACGAGTTTAGCAACGTGTTTCAAAGGAGCATTTCTCGCGACGTTCTCGCATCGGACGGATCATAAGAGAGGAACATACGCGTTCCAGCGGTATTTCGATTTCGAGTGTGAAAATATTCGGTCGAAATTGCCCAACGATTGCGTCGAATTCCAAGAATTTTGGTCTCCCGCGCATCGCTTGCATAAAGAGCGCGGATACAGAGCATGTTTGTTCGTCCAGCGAATATTAGATGATCCATAACGGGGGTGGTTGAACGAGAAAGAACTTTCGATGGAAATTAGAAAAAAGAAGGAAGAAGACGTTGGAAGGAGCGTTACGTTGGTGTACGCGCGCGTGGGAATCGCGGTTGTCGAGTTTTCCCCTTTGAATCACGATTGTCGATAATCGTTTCGATCGTGCTTGCAGGGCTGTGAACCAGTTTAATGGCCACGACTACGAGGGTACCCCGCTAAAAGTGGAAATGTCTACGGTGGAGAACCGACGAAGAGGCCGCAGCCAGCGCAGCGGCGTCGCTTATTCCGCGGGTGCGGGTTGCGTACGGCAGGCAGACTTCCCGCTTCGTATTCTCGTACAATCGGATATGGTAGGAGCCATAATCGGTCGTCAGGGATCTACCATACGTCAGATCACTCAGATGACGCGCGCGCGGGTGGATGTTCACCGAAAAGACAGTGTCGGCGCAGCCGAGAAAGCCATCACTATCTATGGTAACCCGGAGAACTGTACGAATGCCTGCAAGAAAATTATGGACGTCACGCAGCAGGAGTCTCACGGTTTAAATAAAGGGTAAGAAGGTTAAAATCGAGAAATCAAAGACTACAGGGACTGTACGTACCGTGTTATTCTTAGAGATATAAGAAACAGTTCGAATTCGAGATGTTAGGGCCCCGCCTGTAGTTCAAAGCTGCACGTCGGACGTGTGCCTGGATGCAAATTAATAGCGCGTTATTTCACGTGTTAACAGCGACATCTCATTGAGGATTCTTGCACACAACAATTTGATCGGCCGAATCATCGGAAAAGGCGGCACCACCATCAAGAAAATTATGCAAGACACAGACACGAAGATCACTGTAAGCAGTATCAACGATATCAACAACTTCAATCTCGAGCGTATCATTACGGTTAAAGGCAGCATCGACAATATGAGCAAAGCAGAATCTATGATCTCCAGTAAACTACGCCAAAGCTATGAAAACGACTTGCAGGCGATGGCTGTAAGTGTCCAGTCATTCCGATCAAACGCGATTTATTAACCGAACGGATCTCGAAAATCCGGAAATTTATCCGTTTTTAATCGGAACTACGTATTACTCTGTTTCATAAGTATGGAACGTGGCGTTCTTGTGCTATCGTTTTAACTCGTCGCGCGTATTGTAAATTATCGTATTTTCTTACAAATATCGATATAATAACGAAATTATCGCGTTACAGCCTCAAAGCCTGATGTTCCCTGGCTTGCATCCAATGGCTATGATGTCCACTGCTGGTATTGGATACAGCTCACGTGGTCCCGGTTTGTATGGCTCCGGACCTGCCCCATATCCCTATCAAACCAGCTTGCCGACTCAACAGGGTATCCCACTCGGCGACACACAAGAAACAGCGTTCCTTTACATTCCGAATACCAGCGTAGGTGCCATTATAGGAAGCAAGGGTTCCCACATCAGAAACATAATCAGATTCTCAGGTGCCAATGTTAAAATCGCGCCAATCGAACAGGACAAACCAGTAGAACAGCAAAATGACAGGAAAGTGACTATCATAGGATCACCAGAATCACAGTGGAAGGTAAATTCTAAGCATACGATAGCAAATTTACACATATATTAAGTCTACCGGCTCTTTTGAGCCATTTCTTTTTTTTTCTCTTCTTTTTTCTTCAAAAATGGAATTCACTAATTGCCATTGCGCTGGTAAATAGGATTAATAAAAAATTAATTAATTAATTAATTAATTAATTAATAATAAATTGGATTCCGCTCCATAAACGGACGGAACTTTTCGGTAGACCTAATAGAATTACTTTCACACGAGCTAAGATCCAACTATTAATTCTAAAAATCGAGAATTGTTTAAAAAACGACATACGTATAGTGTACGTTTGCTCGATGATAGAACCTTAGAAATGAAAAGTTTCGCAAGACACCGCAAATAAAGCTTGGAACGTGAATTGGGCACTATTACAGGATGAAAGTTTCGCCGAGAAATTGATAGCCATTCCATGGCGTAGGGAGCTAAACGCTAGGTTTCAAGCACCGAGGTTCCCTGTTCGAATCTCGGGTACAAAACTTCTCTNCTCTCTCTCTCTCTCTCTCTCTCTCTCTCTCTCTCTCTCTCTCTCTCTCTCTCTCCTTCTCCCTTATCTCTATGTATCCAAGTATTTTTCTCTATTTGTTATCATCAGCGTCTATGCGAAGAAAAGCAGACGCTTTTAGCCTGCTTACATTTGGGAAGATGCCGTCTCCTAAGCATCGTCTTGAAGAAGCAGGGAAGATTAAATGTGTGAAGGGTTTCCCGTACCAATGGCATTGCTGCTCGATGCGTGCATAGTTGGTCCCGTTATGTACCTTCTACAATTTCTTTTTTCTTCTTCTTCTTTTGCCTAAGCGAATCGTCGTTTGCACGATTTCCCGTAATCGTTGTGTAATACCGTTAACTCGGTTTCAGGCTCAATACTTAATCTTCGAGAAGATGCGCGAGGAAGGATTCGTGGCTGGCACGGAGGATGTACGATTAACGATCGAGATTCTCGTGCCGAGCACTCAAGTCGGCCGAATCATTGGCAAAGGTGGGCAGAACGTTAGAGAATTGCAACGTGTAACTGGAAGTATCATAAAGCTCTCGGAGCAACAGTCTACATCTCCTTCTGCCGACGAAGAAGCCACCGTCCAAATAATTGGTCCCTTCTTCTCTGTTCAGGTATCGCGTGTTTCCATTGAAAAATTGTTCGCCTATCGATAATGCGGCGAACAATCGACAAACGTGTGATACACGCTGATATTAATTTCCGATCGTTTCTCTGGTTTTTTCGTAGTCGGCACAGAGAAGAATTCGCGCTATGGTTCTACAGTCGTCTGGTGCACCTGGAGCAGGTGTTGCTGGCTCACGCGCTGGTCGTGGTAGCAGCCAAGAAGGTGGTTCTCGTTCTCGAAGAGACGGCAGTGCTACGTCTCAACAGGGTGGTACAGCGACGCAACATTCGACTCAGCAACAATCGAGCACTTCGCCCTCCAGCCAGCAGCAACCACAAAATCAGTAACGTCACTGAAACTTACCTGACGCCGACCAACGCCTCACAGAATCCGTTTTAATCGCCGGGGTGGCCTCGTCGCTTTGACATTCTCTCGTCAAGAGGCTACGTGCGACCTCCTTCTCGCGGGCTATGTATCCTTCGGTGTGCACCGCCGTTCGGGACGGGCACACCGCGAAAGCTATCAGTACAAAAATATGTCACGCGCAATAGGATCCGATAATTTTCAAAATCCACGCATAGATTCGTTTCGGAATGGTAAGAGAGCAGGGGATACGATCGATGGCGTTTCTTTCCTTTTTCTTTTTTCCTTTTTTCTTCCCTTTTCATTTTTTTCCTCCCTTTTCTATTTTAGTTCGCGCACGCGAATAGTTTATGGTTTGCCGTAAGCATCGCGTCGCGATTTATATTCGAGAACGTACAAAGTTATAAGGCGTCATTTGTTTTTTTAGATAGATTTTTGCAGAAAATCAGCCAGATAAATTATGTCATCGTTGCCATTGATCGTAACGCTCCGCTTACATCGGGTTTAACACAACGAGCTTCACAGGTCAGGATACACAGCTCTGAGGTATTAAAAAAGAAAAAAAAACAAAAAAATCTAGCGATACAGAGTACCGCGTGGAATTAGACGGAAGTACACGTCAGCTAACGATAGAACGCATCATGCGAGATGAGGTGAGACGAAAAGTTCGGTTCCTGCCCATTCGAAGCGGGGATAAGTTATAATCGATTCTTCCGTCGAAGAGAATACACAAATCATTTTGCTCACTTCTTCTACGCGCGTTGTGTGACACGCACGTTTCGTCGAGTTCGCTTAATTCGGAAGTTAAAGCGACGGGTGACACTCGAACGAATCGATTTCGCAGCGTTAACGAAACCACCTCGTCGATGAAATAGGATACGATGAAAAGAAAAAAAAAATAAGCATACACAACCTTATTACCTCATTCATTACGGTTAAAGATTTAATATGATAATGAAAAGTGAAACGAGAGAAAGGATAAAAACCAACTAATCTAAAAAAAGAAGTCTACCTAATATTAAAGTTATAATAATATACAGAGAAGTTAAGTAACGATTACACAATTACGTTATACATGTTACTACTACAACTATTATTATTACTACTACTACTATTACTACTGCTATTAACTACTACATACTTCTACTAAGTACTCTATACAGGAATGCGGTTTTTTTTTATATATAAAGAAAAGAAAAGAACTACTCTAGGTAACAGTTTTTTTATATCACAACGCAGAGAGACATTAATTAACGGGACTTAATTATTGAAAAAATGTGAATGATATGTGACACGTTCTACAATTAGACGTAAGCCGGCAAGTTTTCAAGGCAGACGCCTCTCATCCCCCACCCCTCTCGCGCCTATAATACCAAAGAAGCGATTATGAGTTTTTTCGTATTAGTGAAGTGAAAATGCGTGACACACATATGGTCGTGTCGAACGCTCTACTCGCCTCAAGTTCCTTGCAAGAGCCAAGAAGAGCGAGAGGGGTCACAGACACAACAGAGTCGCGTCTGCGGGGAATCGACGAGTGGTTATTGACGTCGGAAACAGCAAATGGAAGGACACTGACGAAAACAACATCTTTCGTTATCGAGTCGCTTTTTGCGAAAAGCGATCGGAGAGAAGAATCATAAATCAGAGACGCTCAGAGAGAGAGAGAGAGAAAGAGATATGAGCGAATACCGAGAAAACGTTTGATGTTGTACATGAAACGGACGCTGTTTCGTGGTACGAGAAGGATGTTCCACAAAGAGAGAAAGAGAGAATGAAAAAGCGACCGTTGGTACGCACGAGAAAGCGAGAAAAACCGTGAGCAAAGAGGGGACAAGAGTTGTAAGAAATTTAAGAGGGAGAAAAAGGTAAAAAAAAAAGGGCGGAGAGATAAGAAAGCAAAGAGCCACAAAACTTTTTCAGGGATTTTTACTTTACCATGAGTGTAATGATGTGTGAGTGTGTGTGTGCTGAGTAAAAGTGTTAATTGATAAGTAATTAATTACTGACTAAGCATACACGCAAAGCGCTGCACACGAGGTAGAAATTTAGGATAATCGAGATGAGAGAAAGGAACATTAGAAGCATAGGCGAAAACAAGGTGCCGGAGATTGGAAGAGCGACGTTTGACGAGAGCGAGAGAGAGAGAGTGTGAGCGAAATGGTGAGAGAGAGAGAGAGAAAGGGAGAGAGAGAATGGCGTCGTAATTATTTCATGTCGCTCTTCGCCTCGTGGATATCGCCAGCGAGTTGTCGAAAAATAACGATCGAACGCGCGTGAATTTTACGAAACTCCGTCTCTCGACGATCTTTGTAAATTCTGTAATTTTTTTTTCCTCTCTCTACTTTTCTTTGTTTTTTTTTTTCTTTCTGTTTTTGTTTCTCTCTCGTTTTAATCATAGGGTATAGTCGTAATACAATTAGGATAGCGAATGTTATATGAACGCGTTACGAGTCGGTTGGTAACAACTCGCAGCGATATCGCGACTCCGGCGCAGCGCGCACTATCGATCACGAAAAATCCAACAGCTTTTCTGTTTGCGACGGCGAATTGACTTTTCGGATATTATGAAAGAACCAATAAAACAGTCGGAGTGAAATTCAGATTTTTCCACGTTCTCGATATCGGGAAAACAAGTGAGAGAGAGAGAGAGAGAGAGAGCCGGGCGTAAAGGCGGCATGCTCGCCTCGATCGAGGAATATTCGTGATCGATCGCGCGTGTTTCGAAACCCTTAAGTTCTGATTTACGAAGGCTAAAGAGCATAAAAAGGAACAGAGTCTAAAATGTTGGAGGATAATATACGGTAGTTCGCACGTGCAACGTACGGGCGGGAAGTGTTTTCGCTCGAAACGGAAAGATCGATCGCGTAAGAGATTTCAAGGGTGAAACGTATTAGGGAAATGGGTAAAAAAGGTATAACGAGGAGATAAGGTGAAAGGGGACGTATGATTCGGGACTATTTAGGATGGCGAAGCGAATTTGCGCTATTTATCGAAAGTGGACTCTCGAGAAACAGATCGAACGGGCTTAGTAGCCCGGTTTCGGTGATCTATGATAAACGTGACCAAAAAGAAGTGATAAATTAACGGACTGACGAGACGACGCATGATCATGTGCCACGAAAGATGTTCTCGAAATCTTCGAACTTCTCCGCTTCGGAGCTCGATTTCATTTATTACTTTATATAGGATCTCTGCTATCTTTGAATATTTCTAAGTTTCTTCTATTCGATGATTCCGAATCTGGCCAACGGTAGAGACGGTAAATTATCCGATCGAAGGCTTTTCTTTTGCGTGTTTGAAATTGTTCTTTTCTCGAGATCTCGTGGCACGTCATCGATGCTCAATTAGCGTGTGGTACCCCGCATCCGGGGCTCGCGCTCTCAGCGACGAAGGCGACAGTCCCTTCCGGTTCACAGGATTGATCGAAGGTGACAGGGTCGTCGATCGTCGGTTCACCTCACGGCATTCGGTATGCGTTTAGTACAAAAATACACGAGTTTAAAGTGGATAGGAAGGAATCGAATTTTACGAAAGGGAAACGTGTAGGTTGGATGGAAGGGAAAAATGATATATCGCGTGTTAGGATTTTCCTTTTATCGAGTCGAAGGCAAAACGCATAACGAAGGAACGAGAACTTCTGTTGAGTGTGCGCACGGATATCACCCGGTGTGTGTTATGAAAAATTGGACGATGGAGAAAAAGTTATGCAGGGGAAAACAAAGAGAAGAACGGACGGTGCAACCTCGATGCGCCAGTGCTCTTGACTTTTTCTTTTTCGCTGCATCTCCAGCAGGAGTGCCGGAAAGATTAAAAGAGGAGCAAAGGAAAAAGAGAAAGAGAAATAGTAATGGGAAAAATGGGGTGAAAGAGAGAGAGAGAGAGAGAGAGAGAGAGAGAGAGAGAGCGGGAGGAAAAAAGGAAGTGTAACGAAGGAAGTGAAATCGACCGAAGACAGAAGTAAAGAGTAACGCCGGATTTGTATGGAAAAAAAGGAAACGAAGACAGATATAGAAAGGGAAGAACCACGCGAGAGAAAGAGAGAGGGAGAGAGAGAGAGTGAGTAAAAAGGGAGAAAGACGATAGAGGGTGATGAAGAGAGAGAAAAAAAAACGGAGAGAGGAATAACGTGAGAAAGAGAAAATGAATCTAAGAGTAATAAGTTTATTTTTGATACATTGTTGGGGAGATCTAAGTGAATCTTTCTTTTTCAATTTTTTTGTTAGATGTTTTTAATAACTTAATGAATTTTAACGATATTAATAAAAAAAAAAAAAAAAAATGCGCGCGGCGTGAGGAGGGAAGGCGAAGACATTTTTTAAATAGAATTATAAGGAGATATAAGAGAAAGGTGGAGTATAAAGAGAAGGAGCGAAGCGGAGTGTTTTTCGTAACAGAGTATGTAACTTAAAGAGTGAAAAAAAAGAGAAGAGGAAGTAAAATAAAGGTAAAATAGAAAAACGAGAAAAAAGAAAAAAAAAGAAGAAGAAGTGATGAAAGATTTAAAAGGGCACGGCGCGCAGCTTTTTGCGCTGTGCGCGTCTGTCGCTCGTCAGGGGGGATAAAGGAGATTTTAGTCGGATAAATTGTATAATATATTTAATATATTTGGAGGAAACGGCGGCGCCAGGTCCGCTCGGCGAGCAAACGTTACTTCGATGGCGAGCGACAAAGGCGATCGGGCTCGCAGTTTTATGCGACGCGATTTTCGTCGTTGTCGCTTCCTGGAAAGCCTTTCTCGCCCGCAGGCCTTCGCTTCCGTACTTATTTATCAAGCGTAAATATTTAAAGAGACAAGAGTGAAAATAACATTTTGTAGAAAAAAAGAGGAATAAAACGAAGAAGAAAAAATAAAGGAACGCAAAGGAAAACGATAAAAGTGCCAAGGAACTAAAAAGAAAAGAAAGAGAGAGGGAGAGAAAAAGAGAGAGCAAAAGGAAAGAATGGAACGAAACCAACATGCACAGTAGTAAGAACACACTCCGGACACAACACCGTTGCCATAGTATCGAAACAGTATCACAGGTTGTAAACGTAAATCCCACGAGACAAAGCAATAGGATAAACGGAAGATGCAACGCACAACGAAAACAGTACCGAGAAAGAGGAAATAGAATATCAGGGAAACGAGAAATTATCCGACAGAGTTTCATAATCATCGGCAAATTCCAGAAGGATAGAAAAATTCGCTTTAATATCGAGATCATTTACGCTACTTCGAGATCACTTGACGCTCCTTTTTCCTGAAACGATGCACGCCAAAGGAAACGCGTTTGGTATTAATTCTTTTCATTTTTCGGCCAAAACGACGAATCAAAATTTTTCACGTATTTTTCCACGGTCAATCGCACACGGAAAACGTCAGAGAGAATGACAGAAACGCAAAACGTACAGAGAAGCACGACGCGAGTAAGAGATACAATCGCTCTTTTCACAGAATTTCGTTGTTGCGCGCCATGAAAAAAAGAAAAAAAAAATTAAAAAAGAAAAATACTCCGGCCCAACAACGGAAACCATCGCCCCCACCCCTTTTCGGAATATCTCTTTGTAAAAAAAAAACAAAAAAAAAAAGAAGAAGAAGAAGAAGAAAAGAAGAAACGAACATTCGTAATCCGCAATCTGCCCCGCACGTGAATTTTTACACCTTTCACTTGTTCATCTATCTTTGATTCATTTTTTCGTTGCGCAAATTTTCGGAACGAAATTTCAACTAAGAAGAAGACTAAGATGAAAACTAGCACAAAACAAGAACAAAATCGAGAAACTTTGGAGACTCAGTAGTGTAGAAAGAGAAAGAGAAAAAAGAAAAAAAAGAAGAAAAAAAAAAAGAGGACATTCTTTGACTTCGTTGCTTGTCCACAGTTCTTGCACTCCGTTTGAACAAAAAGCAAAGTGGATTCAAGGGAATTTACGAAAATATTCTCGAAACGAACACACGATAAACGAAAAGAAAGAAAGGGGAAAAAGAAGAATCATACACACAGACAACCAGATGAAACTCTAGGCAAGAAAAAGAAAACGCAACCATCCCGATAGAATGGAGATGAAAGAGTTCATTTTTCGGCCGATTCCTCAGCACAGCACTGCTCACACACCGCGAAGGTAGAGAAAGGAAAAGATAGAGAGATTTGGAGGGAACGAGACAAAAACCCGCTCGCACGCTCGGGAGAATGTACAAATCAAACAAAGTAACAAAAAAAAAAAGAAAAAAAAAAAAGAATGAAAATGAAGATTGAATAGAAATTATTAATATAAATAATGATAACTTAAAGAAGAGAGAAAAGAAGATTTTTAACGTTATAAATTATTATGCGCGTGAATTAAGAGGCGAGGAGTAACTTAATCTACTACTGGTTAAGGATACCAACAAAACAAATGTACAAAATCGATTTATCGCTAAATCTAAATGTTAGTATTCTAGAATATTTTACCGTGAGAAATCGCGCTTAATCGATTTAGAATTGAGGAAATTTAAAGTAAGCTCGGCGCTTAAGTTAAGATTTTGCATATATCCAGCGAGACAGGAATAGAAAAACGACAACAACAACAAAAACAACAACAATAACAGGAACGAAGAAAGGAAAGCAAATCGAGGATCGTATCAAATATCGGGTACCAAAGTAAAATAACTTCATCGACGAAGAAACGAGAACAATTCTTTTTATCGAAGCGTGAAAAACGTGCGTAAAACTTCAACTATCATATGCAAGCCTCGACGAAATGAAGGTATAACGAAACAAGAAGAAAGCCAAAAAAAAAAAAGAAAAAAAAAATACAAAAACGCGAAAATTCAAAAAAAAAAAAAAAAAAATTAAAAAAAAAAGGGAAATTTCTTTTTGTACGAACGTCCAATGTCGTCGTCGACGAATCATCGACGGCTCTTGTTAAGCTTTATCGACTTTTTATCACTTTCTTCATATTGACTATTTATACGACGAAACAACGGTCTTTTTGTAGTTTTTTACGGAACATTTTTTGAAAAAGTGCTCTTCCACGAGGAACAAGCTCTGCAGGCTCGTGCAGGCACATAAAGCACACACCCGGTCATAATGCATATACGCGAGATAGGCGAAAATTCGCAGGAGAAACCGGCACGACGATGGACAAACGACGAGAACCTTCAGCAAACGCTTCGTCGCTGTAGTAGACAAGAAGTAGAAAGCGAAACAAAAAAATAAAGCAAACCGGCGCAAATAGAAGAAGAGGAGAGGAAAGCGTCTACCGCGTAACAGCTACGCGATTCGCGAGCAAACTTTCGACGAAACGGCAAAAGATATCAAAAGAAAGGGGAAAAAAAGGACGAGACAAAATGGAAATAATGGAAGAAGAAGTGGAAGAACGAAAGACGCGAAGAAACAGACGATTCGCCGCCGTGCACGACTCGGGGCGGACGAAACTTCAAGCAGGATCTTCCATTTCCGCACACGTTTTAGATAGATCATCGTATATATATACACACAACAAAGACACGCCATCTCTCTTACAGTTCGATCTACCATAGTTCAAGGATCAGCATATCCGCTCGACGCCGAACGAGCCGACGAGTTATTGGAAAGAGGGGAAAGTAGAAATGTGAAAAAGAAACAACACTCGTATACGCACACGCGTATTCTCGACAGATGAAAACGAAAGGCACACGTTTCCGGCGACCTGTGGGACGTTGCGATGGGAAACTTGGGAAAATTGTGGGAGGGAAAGGTGGAAGAAGGGAAAAGGGTCCATTCTCTAAGCAGTTCACGGATCGCGCTTGGTCCTCGTGACGAAACTTCTCACGGGCCCCCGTGAATCGTTTCGGTCGTTCGATCATTCGAGTATATGGATTTTGAAACGCTGTCGTCTGAACGTTCAACAGCGTCGCTTCGTGATCTTCAGTCGGTCTTCAGACAATCACAGCTCAATCCTTCCAGTTTTGCTTTTCAATGCTTTACCGTCGTCGATGTCTACGCAACGCAACAACATCCATCGTATATCGCGCATTCCATTCACTCACTCGTAGACCCGAAGAAAACAACGTTTCAAAGAGCAACGAGCAAGAGGAGGAGGAAGAGACGGTACGACGATACGCATCCATCGTTCTCTTACGTGGCCATTGCTCCACTGTCTTCGATGCACACCGTTCACGGACGAAAAAAAAAAAACAAAAACAAGAAGATGGCTCATAATTAACGCATCACTCACGGGGAAAGGAAAGGAAAAATAAAACGAAAATACCGAAGGAAAAAAAGAAAAGAAAAATGGAGATCGCGCCGACGCGATCGGTCCGATACGTCATCGGTCTACACGATCCTGATACTACAAGCATATATTTGTATATATATATATATTATACGTATGTATATGGTATATATATACATGCACACACGTGAACGATACCGCGACTCGTGTACGGGGCTCGACCCGCGCCCAGGCATTTTTACAATAGCAACGGATGGATTCATACGAAGCGATTTTCGGGAGGGAATAAGAAGTAAGGGGGAAAAAAATGGAAAAAAAGAAAAAAAATAAACGATAAGAGATACATATATCGATAACGCGAGGTCGCGCCGATTCTTCGCCCCCGTCGTTGCGAACAACTCATCAAGGTTACAGCACTTCATATTTCTTTATTAATAATAATATTAACGATAATATTAATAATAATAATAATAATAATAATAATAATAATAATTATAATAATAGCGATAACCGAATAGTAAATAGCGATATAAGGGACATAGGATTATCGGAAACGACTTCAACATTAATCGTTGCGCGTGCACCGGAGGCGGCGACGATTACTATTATTGTCGGTTCACGAAAAAGACGAGATCCGCGCGCAGTATAATAGAAAAGAGAGAGAGAGAGAGAGTAGTGGAGCATGAATGAAAAGGGGAGAAGAAAAGGAAAAAGAAAAAAACCGGAAAGAGTAAAGCAAAAAACCGACGAAAAACCGTGAGATACAAAGGTTGGTAGATTATTTTGGGCTTTAGTATTAGTATTTCGAGATAGCCGGAATTAAGCGTGACAGTTGAGACATTTTAGTAGGATCGCGAATTTAGACCGCCGGTGCGAGTAACGGGAAGAGATGACAGAGACAAACAGAGAGAGAGAGAGAGAGAGAGAGAGAGGGGGGAAAGATAGAAAAAGGGATTATAGGGGAAATTCGGTTTCCCGGTGGATATGGAGCGCGATGGTAGTGGTGGTGGTGGTTCTCGTTCGCGTCCGAGGTTTCGTTCGCGGGCAAAGTTCGCTTCCGGTCGATCGACTGGCATCGATCGTCGACGGGTTACAACGCCGTTTGTCCGTGGAACGAAACGCGGGACGAACGTGTGCCCACCGGAAACGGAGGACGCGAAATGGAATCAGGGCTGCTGAATCATATTCCGGATCGAGAAACGGTTCCGAACCGAATACGCGGCGGTAAACGAGGGCCTTATTGTATACAGTTGGGCATTGTTGTTAATGTGACAGATTCAAGTGATATCGCTAAACAGATAAATATATCGGGTAAGCTTTTTTTTTAGGCGTGGTACACATAAAGTTGGACGATAAGATAGGGATGAGAAATACTGGTGAGAAAGAGAGCGAAAGGGAAATAGAGCGATGAGCGGGTGTGAGAGAGCGAGAGCTGCTTGATTCGGTGATCAGGACGGAGAAACATAATCTAATTAGTAGGATGATCTAAGCAGAGTTAGTAGGAAGCTATAGAGTGAGAGAGAGAGAAGCAGGTTTTAAGAGTGGAGACGCGTTTTTTTTTCTCGAAGGAGTCTTAATATATTATCTATTATTAATCCTATTGTTGCCAATAATGGGCATTATGAAGAAAACCGCGCGGGTATGTAACTTATTCTCTACACTGCATTTACACTCCCCCGAATCCCCTTCCCCCAAGATGACCTTGTATGCATATATAGTAACACACATTATACACTATACACTTGTTGTACATAGATATATATTATATGTAAAGCTTAAACTTATTAACGAAACAGATTTAGTCGATGTGTACCGGATAGAAGAAGGATTATGCAACCCGTAAAATAGCCGTTTGTCGCGTATGCGTGAAGAGAGCGAATGAAATTTTTTCTCTTTTTTTTTCTCTTCTACTTCCCTTTTTTTATTTTTACTTTTTTTTTTCTTTCCTACTGCTACCTTTTTTTCTATTTCTTTTTTTTTTATTTTTTTATTTTTTTTATTTCTTCTCTTTCTTTACTTCCTTGAGACGAGCGCCATTGTTACGGTGCCGCTGTTTTTAAAGATACGAGCGAAAGAGAGTTTACACATAGTGTGCCGCATATGGGTAGCACGCGACCTATACAACGTTCCACCGTCGTCGCTCTCGTCTCGTACTTTGCCGCAGAAAGTTCAACGATTAATTATCCACGCACACGTGAATGCCGGTGTTAACAACACGCGGTGTTAACATCGATCATCGTAGTCGCGAGAGAACCGATCGGATTACAGAAACGATATATCGAAACTTGGTTCCATCGATCTTCATCCGAATTGGATGCGAATTACACGCACCGCACACATGCATATACACTGCCCGATTATTAACGCCTGTACATACGTATAAGAGAAAGTTACTTTGCCAGAGACACGACGGAAATGAGACCAACGTTCGAACGATCGCGGGAACACGATCGGTCAAACGTGAATAGGATATATAAATATATATATANTATATATTTGTATCACATCATTCAGGGATATCGTCGTTTTTCATATCCGAAGGACCAAGTTCGCTCGAAGAAGATCGGTTCGCGAGTGACTAGATTTCTCCGATCGCGGTGGTTAATTGGGTGAAAGGGAACCTGTACCACCATTCGTATACGGATGTTGTCACGCACTGCCAACGAGACGAGACAGCGGCCCGGCGAAACATACCTTCTCGTAATCTCGTTTTAACAAGTATCCACGCGACACGCCGAAGAGAAGTTAAACGTAAAAGATAAAGGGAATGATAGGAGTTGGAAACGGTGTGCCGTCGTTTATATCGATGCCCTCTCCTGTGAAATCGGGCGACGATCAAGGAAGAAAGATGGAAAACATCAAGAGCTGCTCTGTGCGAGCGATCGGTCGTCGCGAAAACTCGAGAACGAGATGAGTAATACTAAAACCCAAAATAGCCGATTCCGGGAGTTCGACCGATCGAAGAAAATAACACGAGAGACGGAGAGGAGAGGCACGTTAAGCGAGAGAGAAAGGAGAGAGAGAGAGAGAGGGAAACTAAGAAGGGGAGTTTGTTTTTCATTCATTCGCTACCTCATGAGTTATATTACCGTGTTTTTTCTAATCTAGTGGGAAACAAAGACGACGCAAAGCGGAGAAAGAAGGGAAAGATAGAAAGAAAGGACAAGAAGATGGTCGCAAAGCAAAGAAAATGGCGCCGCGAGACGCTCAAGAAATAGACTCTCGTATATACATACATATATAGTTGTTCGCGTTTTCCATTTTTTCTTTTTGTTTTTTTTTTTTTTTTTTTTTTTTTTTTATCATCGAGCAATTTTTACGACTGGAGAAGAATCGTTTCGCGAAGATATAGGATATACGTTTATCGCATAAGAACGTGTCTTTAGGGAATAAATATCGTTCGCTTTTTTCTATTAGCATTCTTCTATTAGGTTCTCCTTTATGTGCGTTGATTCGTTTCGCGTTGTTTTAGCGGCGCGATCATCTTATTACCAATTTGAAAAACCTTCTTCGATCGTACGAGATATTTATGCACGTTCTTCGTTGTTCTGTTCGGTTTACACGTTTGTTTCGCACGATTGCCGCGTTCGTGAATGTTGTTCCGTTAACCCCCGTTCTCTGATACATTTTATAACTTTTATACATATATAGATATATAGATATTTAACGCATTTATATGTACCTTATTTTCTTTGTTGCGAATAGACACATGAAAGAGTTATATACACGGTACGTGCACACGCTCACACACCTCGTATACACACAGGACACACAGGCACACGCAGGAACGTTGAACCATCGGCCATATCTCTCTATGTGTCTGGAGAGAAATTCCAATAAACGCGTAGCAGAGCCATTAAATCGCGAGATTAGAACGAATTGGTTACCGATCGACGATATATTGTCGGGAATATTCATTCTTTTCACGAAAGATCGCGGGAAAAAGGCTACAAACGCTTTTGGGTCAGGTCAACATTCGCGACAAGAAGTCGATACGCACGTTGTACGATACATTCTGTGCATATATACTTTCTGTATTATACGTATGGAAGCACCGTGCGTTCGAGTCGAAAACCGTTCTGTCAGCCTGGACGAGGAAATTACGGGAACGATTTTCTTCTTTCCTTTTTTTCCTATTTTTTCTCTTCATTTTTTCACGGAAAACTCGTTCCCGCGCTAGGGCGCCGGACGTTCGGACGCGTGCGACGCGACGTTGCGAGGACGCAAGGTGATCGCGGGACCACGTAAATTAACCGAATCGAGGAAAAAGACTATCATTCTTATATAGCGATTTAGCGATGTGTACCTGCCACGTGCCGGAGACGAATCAACCAACGCTTTCGACCGGTTAATCGCCCTTTCCGGTCGCTCGTCAACGTCCACTATCCACACGCGGTCACCATCCACGAACGATCCACGCCTTCTCGCTTGTTACACCAGGACTCTTTGCACGCCAAACACCTGTGCTGATCCAATGTCTTCTAGTCGTACGAGGCTCGAGGATACGTCCAGGTTTGTTGAAGAACGGTAAAGGCAACGAACGATAGAGAGCAAAACCGCAACGAAATAGCATCAGTGCTACGCCCGCGTTGCTGAGGAAAAGGGAAAGATCGATCCGGAGGAAAAAAAGAATCTGACGGTAGAGTGCTTCCTCGATCGACGAACGACGAACGACGATGACGACGACGACGACAAGGACAGATAGAGACAGAAGGAACAACAGAATCATCGGACAAAGGAGCACAGGAACGTAAGACACGCACGTACGACAAACGAATTTCAACAAAAAAAAAAAAAAAAAAAAATTATCGAGGAAAGCAGTTTCGATGAGGTTTGGGCTAGATATGGTCCGGTGTAGTTGCCTGCTCGCAAAGAAGGAAGGAGAAGGAAATTTTCGGACACGAGAATGCGAAACGGAAAATGAAATAACGGAAAAGTCACTCCGAAAGGCTGTTTCGATGCGGTGATTGAAACAACAGCGCTGCAGAAAACACTCGACACGGGTAACAACGTGCTGTAACAACGGACAAAATACGTACGCACACACGGACAGCGGTCGAACGAGAAAGGCTGACGACAATCTGGACGGGCAAAAATAGAAAACAGAGCCGAAAATAACGAATCATCATCAGTTGGACAGCAAAGAGAGGACAGCTTTCGTTTGATATACACATATATATTATACACGTATATTCTATATCGTAGAATATAGATGAAAAAGTGGACTGTATGAAATTACAAAAAAGAAAAAACAAGTAAAAAGATAAAGAAGTACGAGATAGAAATGAAGGGAAACCGGTGCGACCCTCAGCACGACGCTAGGGCGACCGAATACATGCAAAAAATGAAAAAAGAAAAAAAAATGAAAAAAAACGTAACGTTCTACTTCGTTTACCGAAATACATCAAACACAAGAAAAACACGAGAAAGAAAACGGACTTATTACCTTATCTACGCATACCGCAACACACACACACACACACACACACACACACAC
>NIJG01000099.1:4804914-4840732 GCA_002201625.1 Euglossa dilemma | reverse complement strand
ATATATAGATTATTCTATATATCTACACCGTAATAACGTCATATATATTTTGTCAGTTTTTTCTTTGTTTTTTAAGCTATATAAGAGGAATATCGCAGAGGAAAAAAAGAAAGAGAGATAAATAGATAATGCGAGAAAAAGAGAGAGATTAAAACGTTTAATAGAGAAAAGAAAGACGCAAGATTAATAGTCGTGGAGAAATCTTACAGAGTGGTAAAGAAAGGAGGATAGAGATGGTAAATAATAATAGTAATAATAATGGAAACCGGATGGCATTTAAAGGTACCTATTAATTAAATAACAATTATTATTAATAATAGTAAGGTTTTTAACGTTCTAACGCAAGAGTGTCCATGCAACAAGAGTCTTTCTCCGATCTTTTTCTCCGACAATACCGATTCTTTTTTTCTCTTATTTTTTTTTTCTTCTCCTTTTGCAACGATAACACGGGTTATCGAACGAGAATTTATGAAACGCGCAGTACTCTTTTTACATTCGACACGTGTGCCGCATCTACGAAGCGTGACATTGATATACAAATCATAAGTGCAATAGTTGTTACAATAGAAACCATGGGATTTTTTAAAAAAGGGCGTCGCCGCGACGGCTGACCTCGTCGTAACGAGCGTTTTCACGCGAGCGTCGTCGTCGTCCCCTTGTATAATATTACTTCCTTTTCGTCTTGCCGTCCTTCGTCCATCCTGCGTCGCGCACATCCGACCAACCAACACGTACACGCACGCACGCACCCGCTCACCCATCCACGCGTACTTACACGCGGCGGCGTCTATCGCTGACGTCGTCTCTTCCGTTTCGTCCCACGATCCTTTCGGCTTCTTTTCCCGTTCTATCTCTCCGATCCGTGCATGGAAGGACGCGAGACTTGGGCCTTATCAACGTTTCTAACCTCTAAGGGGTGGAAAACGACACGCCGCCGACGCTCGAGCACCGCGACGAGAGTGGCCGTCGCGCCGCGCCCCGACACAAGACTACCTCGCAAATTTCAGAGCTACAAAGCAGATATTACCGTACCTCGATTACACGCATGTACGATAGAACGCAGAGAAACTATCAAGCGACAGGAACGTAGAGAAGAAAGATAACGAAACGCAGATACATATTTGAAATAACGAAACGACGAATGAACATATAGGAGGAACAACGGTCTTGTATAGGAAAGAATTTATAGACGATAAGCCAGACATATTCGGTTGCCGGAATATATTTTTCTTTTTTCTTCACTGTTTTTTTTCTCTCTTCTTTTTTTTTTTTTTTTTTTCCTTTTCCACTGTGAAAGTTCTACGCAACACCGTTGCGACGTACGCGTCGTATACACAGGGAGACACACAGCGAGGAATTTCTTTCTTCCAAAATCATGTGTAAAACGATAATCCACACGACGATATACATATATATAGCTGTTGCATCGTGTTGTTGACGTTTGATACGCGCACGGAATTTTCTCGTTCGATCGAGATCGATGCGATCGGGGAGACGCACCGCCAATTCTGTCGACGATAATCGTTCCACCATATTTCAGCCGCGAATATTCGAATTTCTTTCTTCTTCGAACGGGATATAGCAAACATCGATATATATACATTTATAGTCGTTATTACGTACATTTATATCGTGATATCGCGGTGCGTTCCTCGTCGATCGATCCGCTCGAACGATCCACGAGTTGTACGATTTTTGTTCGATCCGTTTCGTTTCTTTCACTCGTTTTGGACGAGACGTGGACGAGTTCGAAAGCAACAGTCGAGATACGATATATATACCGTGCGTACTCTCGATGGTTAACGATAAAATAAAAGTAAAAAAGAAAAAGAAAGAAAGAAAGATGAAAAGAGGTGAATCGCGTGAGAAAGGAACATCGCAGACAGTAAGGTATCCAAGAGAAAACGAGAAAAAAAAAAGAAAAAACGAAAAAACGAAAAAAAAGACGAGTCCCTGACCCCACCCACAGAACCCCCTCCCCTTTCATACAATAGGAAATAGTTAAACGCGAAATAGCGATGATAAAACAATTATGAAATAGAATTATTGTGTTCGCGAGCTCTGTCGTGGCGAGGGCCTCCCCGTCGACGCAACGCGCGGGCTCCATTTTATTTTTCGCGATTTCCGCTCGTTGCTCCTCGCCGGAGGCTCTCCCTTCTGAATGTATATAGTGTGAAGTAGCTGGAATTTCTGATTTCTCCACGATCCCTTCCTCCCCCTCGTTCGGGCCCTTCGCCTCGAACCCGCGCGGACCGAGCCTCGTCGTTCGTTCTTCTCTTCCGACACGACACGTTCTTCTTATCAACCTTTTATAGCCAATTAAACTGTCGTACACCGTTAAGAATTATCCTGATATCGTGCCTCGAGAACCCGTCGATCGGACACAGATGGCGATAGGGACGGATAATCAGCTGAATTTCTTCGTGCGCCAATTTCCGTTCGCCAAAATGGGCGTCGGAGGTAGTTGCGAAGCGTGTCGAGGGTCGCAAACGGTATCCGTCGCCGTTCGCCGATTTTGTTAACTAACAAGCGTCACTGCCAGCCATCGTAAATC
Organism: Euglossa dilemma; assembly: GCA_002201625.1. Taxonomy (NCBI): domain Eukaryota; kingdom Metazoa; phylum Arthropoda; class Insecta; order Hymenoptera; family Apidae; genus Euglossa; species Euglossa dilemma. The sequence goes on along the minus strand of NIJG01000099.1, from coordinate 4,838,178 downwards.
ACCTCGACAGCAATAAAAGCGTGTCTCCGTATCCGGTAGACGGGGTTGTTCTCGTATTGCGACTTACACTTAAACGAAGATGCGTTATAATTGTACGTAGAGCTGTGTAAAGATGGGATTTGTGGGCGATTATTTGTTAGGAATGGAACGGAAGAGAAGGCAACGAGGGTCGAAACGCGGTACGGGAAGAGGCGTTGTAGCCTAGAGATTTCTTTTTCTGTTATGTGTCCATCGTCGAAGCGGCGGAAGCGATCGGGGAGAAATGAGGAACGATGGTCGTCAGAGCCGACAACCTGTTATATATCATCGCGTTGCATTGCCTGAGAACGTCACGAGAACGGCCCAAGAATATAAATAGACCGAACGATGAACGAATTGCGAAAAGCTGGAATTCGCGGGGGCGCAAACGTTTGCTGGAGCAAAGGGAGTATGGCGCCGCTGCACGATTCGTTTTCGGGCGACTCAGTGACTCTTCTCAGGCTCGGTAAGCGATGATTTGTTATTATGCCGAAATCTGTTAGTTTTTTGTCCTACATATTAGCGTTAAAATAGAATGGGAATAGTAGAAATACCGTTGTGTTGTTTTTGTCTTTTCTTTTTTTTTTTTCTTTTTTTTTTTTTCTTCTTTTTTTTCTACGAGGACGACGAAGTAAAAGTAAAAACGTAATTACGAATCGACGATTTTTTCATCATCATGGGTAATAACGCAAATGCGGATGATTTACGGAAACCGTAAAGAGAAAGCCGAGGCAAAAACGTTCGGAAAAAGGGATAAAAACAAACGAAAGATGTGTTTTGGAAAAGGTAAACGAGAAAATTACGAAAACGAAACCACATTACTTGGTATGTGTTAATTCGATTCGCGCAAGTGGTTGAAAAGATACAGGAAAAATCGGGCGGGACGCCGATGTACGCGCGTCTTTTTCATTTTGTAACGCTCACGCGCCAGCTAACGTCGCTTTTCTTTTTGGAGTAAACGCGCGGGCCAAACGTCCTGTTTTGTTCGTGCCATCGAAATTTGGGAAAAAGGAAAATTCGTGGTGAAAAGTCGCTTTTGGTCTGCTTGCTTTTCGCGGAAGAAAAGGAGAAAAAAAAAATTCGCATTCGCTTCCTTTCCTTCGCCTCGCGGCAAGAATTTGTCGTTCTTTGATTATTACTATTATTAATACTACTACTATTACTACTACTACTACTACTACTACTACTACTTACTACTACTACTACTACTACTACTACTACTATTACTACTACTACTACATTATCATTCGTATTGTTATTATTCTTATTCTATATTACTGATTAAAAAAAAATCGCAGAGAACGAAGAGCAAGAAAAGTGGACGTTGAAGCGCGCGCGTGAGCGAAGGACAAACCGTGATCATCAACGAGCGGACACGCTCGACGAGAACAATTCCTCACAAATAAAAGAGATAAAACGTAACTAAAATAAAATAAACTAAAGTAATATTATAGATGAGAGTGAGAGAGAGAAAGAGAGCGATCGCGCGCGCGAGAGTGAAAGGGAGTAATAATGGTGAATTGAAGGGAAAAAGAACCACTCACACACAAGCGAACGATACATTCAGCGAGACCGATTTACTTAATCGCAAAAATTTTATTAACTGTGTAACTTTAAAAATAAAAGTCTATTTGAATGTAAGCGCGTTAAACAAGGAAAAAAGCTATTAAGGAGAACGGTATATGAATATTATTATTATTATTATAAAACGAGTGAACTGAAAGGAAAATATCGAAAGAAAGGAAGGAAAAAAAAGAAAAGAAGAAAACGAACGAAGCGAGAGACACGCTTCGCGAAGTAGTCTTCTCAAGGAGGCAAAAGAATTTTCTTCATTCGTTTTTCCTTTCTTTCTTTTTCAGTTTGATCACACACACACACACACGCGCGCGTATGCTTATGCGTTTAGATGCTGTAAATGAACCGAAGATAAACCGAAGAACATGGGAAACAGAAAAGAGGAATATGTTCTTCGAGTTCAGGGAAAATAGCTTAAACGCGTGTTTCGCGAAACACGTAATTGGGAAACAAAAACAGCACGGAGTTCGGAAAAAAAGAGCGAAGAGTAGCCAGTGCAAAAGTTTCGCTGTTTTATCCGACGTGATATTTTCCAGTCCGCAAACATCTGTGAATAATCGTTCGAAAAACGAGAAAAGGAAGGAAAAAACAGAATTGATTACCGTTGTCCTCTTTTTTTTTTTCAATTCTTTATGGTTCTTTAAAATTCTTTGAAATTCTCCTCTTTCTATTCCTTCATTCGCAGTTACCGGTTCTAAAAAACAGTTCCTATAGTCCGAGAATCCGATTTCCATGAAGAAAGAAACAGACGACGAAAAGATAGCCAATAGTGATACGTCCCATGAAGAAACAGACTCGATTATGTTCCTCTTTTTATTTCCATTTCCGTATTATTATTTTTACCATTTCTTTCTTTTTCTTTCCCCCCAATCTACACACCATGTACGATCCTTTCCCTCGTTTTTCTTCGTTCGTTGGAACGATTTTCGACAAAATCGTCGTTCCACGGTTTCCACGTTTGGAGCCAAACCCGCCCTCATCTTCCATCTTGAATTTTTTGTTCACCTTCCCTTGTTTTTTCCAGTCCTCGCCTTCGTATTCCGCTATCTCTTTGTCTTTCTCTTGATCCACGGACGAAAAGTAAAAAAAAAAAAAAAAAAAAAAAAAAAAAAAAAAAAAAAAAGAAACGAAACAAAAGAAAAAACGAACAAATTCGCACTCAGAGCTATTTTTTTCCCCTCCGCAAACTATGTAACATAGTCGAGATTCTTTTTTTTTTTATCACCCATGTGTGTATTCCGGGCAGTGAAACAACAGGAAAAGTATAAATGGGAAAAAAAGTGACAGTTGTCTCTTTCGGGTTGAACATTTTTTACATGCACACACACGCATAACACACGAGGACAAGGAAATAATAAGAAATCAATCTATAATGAATTTATGTGTAACATTCAATTGAAGGATTGTATGTAATTGTATATATATATATGAGTACAATGCAGTCCATGAGTTAAGATACATTCTCCTTTTTCTACCATGAAAAAATAAATTATTCTAGTTAATAAAAAAAAAAAAAAAAAAANNNAAAAAAAAGAAAAAAAAAGAAAAAAAAAATATGGTGTGCGTTAGTGTCTCTTTTTTTTCTTTGATGCCAATCTTCCCGATGATCATCCACAGGAACGACTTTTATTTAACGTCGCGGACGCCCATACACTGTGTAAACGAATTTTATTGTTGTGATGTGAAAATAAACGTTTCAGAAATTCAGAGGGTTTTCCTGAAATAAACCGTAAAAATCGCGTTGCCTCTAATCGTACGTATGCATATCAATTTCGACTTCTCACGCTTCGTTCATCCGAGAGGAATATTCTTTGCTGCCTGTCCCGCATCTTTCCAGAATATTTCTTTTCTTTTTTTTTCTTTCAAAATTTCGCAAAACCACAATTCCACGCCTCAAAAGTAAAGTGCGAAAACGCGCGATACGAGATCGTGAAACACGGATCCTTGGATTCGTCGGTAAAGATTTCGAAAAACAAGTTCCTTTAAAAAGGGAGAAACGACGAAAGGATCTATCGATCCGGGTTCGAGGTTTTTCGTTGCAACGACGTGTTACTTATCTCTAATACGCATATGTACATGTATATTACTCGAGATCGCGGTTAGACTTAACAGAGTTACGTTAGAATTTACGATACCCATAGGAAAGAATTGACTAGATTTTAAGTAACGTTTTAATACTTTTTAAGCGATCCCATCGACCACCGGTTTCTACGAGCAGCCTTCCTTACCGACGGAAAAGTAGTCCTTACCGCCGAAATTCTGGAAGTGACAATTTGAAACAGCGGATACCTAAATCACGTACAGCGAAAACGATCGTTCTTCCAGAAAAGATGCAATTGTCTTTGGAATAGCCGTTGGTATAAATCGGCCGCTTGCCTGAGAAGTACCGTATCGACCGAGTGAAACTGGCGTTATGTCGGCCTGAGTGCACTGACCATGTCACCCAATAATCGTTCCACGCTAACATCCCCTACTGTCGGCTTAAACAGCAATTCCTGCAGGGTTGATCGACAGAGTGCGCGCGCAGGCGGTAATAGCAGCAAAAGCCGTCCGACCCTTCGTGCATCCCTTTCGCAAAATACTGCTACCGTCTGCTCCTGCAATGCCGTTACTCGCCCTGGTTCGCACAATCCTCGCGATTCTGCGTAGCAAAATCAATTTCGTTCAAACTAATTAACGTAATACGTTTCCTAACGTCACGGTACATCGAAATAGCTATTTTACCTCCTTTGAAAAGAACTATAGCCTTCAGGCAAGCATACTCCGAGTGATCGACCCTGAGAAGGGTACATTTCGCCAATAGATCTCGCAGTTTTCTCACTTCGTCCACGAGCGTTTCTTTCCTTTCCGATGATAAATCGTTCGGCACCAGAGTCGCTTCGTCGACTGGAAAGTTCCACTGCGCGGCTGTCAGGACGAACAGCTCGCTCCATGATTCCTCCAGTAGTATAGTCTGGTCCCTGTAGGGCAGCTTGAAAGAGACGAACGAAGATTCGTACATGATCAGAAATTCATAATTTACGATAGGACTATCTATCGTTATCTATAGTCGCGGGAAAATTGGTACGCGCGATATTTTTGCTATATAAAAGCAATACCAGAAAATTGAATTACCTGTAAGAACGAGTGGATGCTTCTCGCCCATCTGACAGCAAAGAAGAGTAATTTCGCCGCGAATTCGTAGATGTTCTCCGTTGGCAGAATGGAAAAGCTGGACATGTACTCCGTGGATCCAGGGTTTGTAATAGACGCCAATCGAGTGCTTGCGAGTTCCTCTGCGAGGCAGACGATGAGGTAGCTAGCGTTTCCTCTTCGATTTTAAGGAAAAGTTTCAACAAAAGTTCTTACCCTTCGGTTCGATTCTTGTGTCGATTGACCCAGCTTCCTCGGAACTCGTCACTTCGTCCTCTTTGGCGGTGTTCACTGTCAATGGTTCTGTCGTTGAACGTGGTAAAAAATGCGCTGCAAATGGGAAAGTTATCTCAGTGATACAACGAAAACGATGAAAAGCGGTTTAACCCTTTGCACTCGACCATCTTCTCGCTGAAGAAGAGTAGAAATTCAAAGATTCTTTGCCATAAAGATATTTCTTAGAATAGTAAATCAAAAATCGTATAATATTTAACACGAAGAGTTATTTAATTTCAATATCTAATATTAAATTATCTTAAATTTAATATATTAATTAATATCGGTCTCCAAAATTTTGTCGAACGGTGAATGAAGGTCGCCTTTCGAGTGCTAAGGGTTAATATGAAATTTGATACAGCTATTGAAGGAAAATGAAAGATTGAGAAGAAGTTAATTGGAAAAATCAGTTCAAAAGATTAGGATGTTTTCCTTACCGACCGATGGCGTAAAGGTCGACACTGTCGGCTTGAAGGGAAACAACGCAGGATACAGAAGGGGATGGTAAGGGTTGCTCGCTGCGTGGTAAACGTGCGAAATTCCAGGATACAATCCTGAAGGACTTCTTCTCGCGGCTGCGACCAGGGACGACGCATTTCGTGGAGCTCTTTCGTGTTGCACCGCTGTGAGTATTATAGTTTCTTAGTATTTCGCATTCAGTTATGCATTCGTGGATAGACGGATAATTCATATTTTCACATTTCATTAAGAAATGTGCTTAAGAATACATTAACATAAATAAAAGTACATAGATCTTTTTACAGGTTCTTACGGATTTTACGATCGAACTTTAACTGTTAAAATCATCGTTACGATAGTAACTTAATAATTAAATTACCGGGAACAATTATAAAGAAGAGTCAATGCTCGTGTATTTTAAGTATGCACGTGATCAAATGAATCTAAACGACCAATGTCGGATATTTTATTTTCTACTACCACCGAAAACTACCGAAAACGTGCAGATGCTTTCGACAAAATTAATGTCGACTTTTATTTAAAAGAAAACGGGATTGTGCGTAACATATTTATCTTTATCACGTGTCACAATCGTTATACTTTATTGCCTAATATGTTCAGCTATCCGCTGCAAGTCGCTAACTGTTACAACCGGCTTAATAAAAATATTACGACTATTCGAATTTATTAAGAAATGCGGATAAATAAACTTACAATAATCGGAAACTTGCATTAGAATAGATAGAATAAAACGATAGAATAAAAAGAACGGAGTTCAACGAAGACGGATAGGAACTCGAAGGAAAAAGGAAAATCTCGAGAAAAAAAAAGGGATGCAAACAATTGAACTTCCCCAACGAATTAACCTCTGTCTAAATTCAAACATCCCTCGCTCGCAGATGTTTCTGTATCGGAACAAAGTCACTGCTCGCGTCTCCAGTGAACACCCCATAGTCGATATAATTTTTTTTTCACATCGACAAGGACAATCAAAGCCGTAGGAGCACAGACATCTAATGGCACCTTTCGTGAGCACCCTCGCTAATTGATATCTCCGTGCAATCAAGTGTTTGGATTATCGGACCGGGTTGGAAGTGTTTACAAAACCTGTGAACGTCAGGCTGCTCGTGACACTGCTCGTGTTGAGGCTAACTTTCCGGATTCTGGCGTGAGCAAGCACGAATATAGAATTTCATGTGGGTGCGAGCACCCTTTTTTTCTCCACTCGCCACCCCTTCGAACGGCTTCTCTATTTCTTTGTGGGGAAACGAAACGTCTCCATGCATTGTAATATTCTGGGTGTTGGCTACGAGTGCTCGTATATTTTCGCGAATACGTGGCTGCAAAAATGGGGAACGTATCGGTTCCTGTCATCCGCAAGCATACTGACAGATGAGAAAATTTCTTCTCGTTCGGCGGGTTTAAACTCGGTAGTTTTTTCGCAGACTGCCGAAGATGGTGGATATATATCGAAATCACTACGTCTCCCGAATGATACAACGGATAAGAGATAGTTTATCGCGCGAACGGGATCATTTCTATATTAATTCTTCACGAAACTTGAACATACTTCTGGGGAAAAAATTTGGTATAACTTTATGGTATACAAATTGATCAGCAAAGTATAAATACCCTGAAATTTTGAGTAATTCGACTTTTCTTCTTCGCGAAGCTTGTCAAATCTACGATACTTCGGCTCTGTTAAATCTACGAAAGCTGATAAGAGATGTAAGTTTGTTTCGTTAGTTTGTGCCTCATGCGTGCTTATGGCGTGTCGAATTTGTTATAAGTAAAGAATAAAAGCGTAATCACCGTTGAAACGAAGCGTACCATCTCGTTTCATGTTGACCTGAAGGCACTTGGTAAATCGACATGCCTGGCACTGATTACGTCGAGAAACGTCCACGATGCAACGACCATTTTCCTTGCAAACGTAATCGAGGTTCCTGCACAGTGGAATAGAGAATTACTTCAACTTGACTACCATCAGATCCCGCTATCGAATAAAGCAGCAGCATAAAGCAAAAAGCGTAGCAAGTATCATCAACGACATCATCGACAGGATATTTTTTTTTAAATTAAAGATAAACTTCAGTTTTATTTTCAACGCGAATTGACGAAATACCGATTAACCACGAACTAGTTATAAGGAATTTGAATGACTCAATCGCATGTAATCGAGTAATTTATTTCTCTTTCGTCTTGGTAATTTTATCGGTGGAGTTACTTCGAAAACGACAGCAAATTAATTACCTTGCGTACCTGCGGATCGACCGCTTAAAAAAGCCGCGGCACCCGTCGCAACTCGGCACTCCATAATGCTTGCCAGATGCTTTGTCGCCGCAAACTTTGCACAAACTTTCGCCCCGGCTGTTATCCTCCATTTTGTCCTGGAACCTAGACATCAAAGCGCAATCAGACGGAAGTTCGAAAAAGTTGAATAAAAATGATACGAATTCGAATAAAAATGATTCCATTTTCGGAATATTCGTAATATATCCAATTTTGCCAAATTCATTTTCTCAGATACAGCAATATTTCGCTGTATCTCGTCAAATTCTAATAAGTTTCGCCTTTGCACGGGTCAAGTCGGTGGCCATTATCTGTCATTTTCAGTGATACAATAACGCTATACTCGTCGTGGTTATCGTGTCTCTTTCCGTAATGTCTCGTTTAATAGAGGAAGTTATATAGTCACCGAGCGACGGGTCGTTGCATATTGCAACATATAATAAGAAGTTCAACGATTGTTAAACTTCTTCGCCGATGTCGTGATTCGATTGTTTCTATGCTCACGATCTACTCGTTACAAGTTCGATATTACTTCGTTATTCGTACTAGAGCACGTATAATTATCACTGGCCATTTACGTAAAGATGGAAAAATAAGCAATTTCACTGCTCTAAAATTACATTATCGATATACCAAAACGTGTATTACAGTTGCTTAATCGACTTTTCGAGTCGAAAAGGCGTATTAAAATAAGAATTATATATTTCACCTAAGTTTGAAGTTTCAAACTCCCAAAGGATAGACGAATAGATATATCACCACCCCGATTAAACACAGACGAACTTTAATAATTACGATCATTTTCGTACAAATAAAACTATACGTACGTGAAAAATGAAGAAAAGAAAAAATATTTAAAAACCTCAACTCATCCCGATATAACTGTTAAACACGGAACAAAGTATTGGCAGTTGGTCGCCAAGGAGAAGCAGAGAAGTCGCAATGTCGAGGACAAAATCCGAGGTCAAGCTAAAGTATCCCTAATGTTTCCGTTGACTTTTACAACCCCTTTCCCGACGCGGCACACGCTTGTTCTCCACCTCTTCGTTCTCCATGTCCCTTTCGCCAACAGGAGCTCCCTCTTTGTCGAGTCCCTCGGGGCGCCTCTGCCACGGTCTTTCTCATTCTAACAGCACGCCGGGCCACCTGTAGGGTTCCCAGGCTCAATAATGCATCGGTGACGTGGAGCATCGCTCAGGCTCGTCGGTGGTAAACCACCGAGAGAGTCCTGGTGGATGATGCCACGGTTCGCCGCACCCTTCGTCCCGAAGACCAGTTTCACCGACACCGTCATTACCGTCGCCGCCATCAACCCTCAAAGAGGAGAGATCTCTTGCCTGTGGCCTGACTTCTTAATAGCACGCCCATAGACAGCCTGCAAGGAACGATGGTCGCCATGTGTGAGCGTTAACCTGCCACAATATTTTTATTGCACGACGACTACCGTCGCGACGCGTACCAAGAAAGCATTGCTCCACCGATCCTCATCAACGAATCTCTATTTCCGGCCCCACCCGATTCGCCATTTCTCACTGGCACGCTCTCTCGTGATAACGCAATCGTCCAGTCTCGTACGTATCGAGAGTAATTATTTATTTCCTTGCCTTACCGTTTGAGTTTCGATGCCGCGTGCCAGTGAACAGCAACGTCGGACAGGTCGAGACACATCGAGACACAAAGGACACGACGAGCGACTTGGTCCGAACGCGGCAGAGAATAATACGCGACCACGGCTCTTCTTTTACCACGAGTCTCGAGCGATATCGTAGACAAAGGTGTTGTTGATCTTCCCGTTAAATTTCTGATAAAATATATGTTTCTTAAATAAACGCGTTAAATGGTACACGTGAGCTGAATGGAAAGTTTAACGCGTACCAATCATGGGACGGAACGTAGTTGGGGACCACTATGGGACAAAGGTTTCGAACTTGGACTCAACGACAAGAGATATTTCAAAAGTTCCAGAAAACGAACCAGAAAAATGATGGGTTGCAGGAAATTTCATTCTGGAAAATGTTTTCTCTGACTAACGCGTTACGAGCTCGTGAAAGTCCAGACTGAATCGGCTCGTGCAGTGATATCGCGTGAATTTTGCGCACGTCGACGTAGAATAAGAACATCAGGTATTCGTAATTAGCCAGAAGTCGAATATCGTAGTTGAACCTTTGGTTTGCCGGTGTGCAGTTACACATGGGCGGATTATTTAACCCCGTTTGCACGAACACCTATCGCACGCACGTAACATATGTCGCGTCCATTATATGGACACGCGCAGTCTGGTACTCGATACGGCAAGTGAAATTTTGTCTGACGTTCCCTATCCAGGCAAAGAACCAATTAATATATCCGAAATCCCCATGGAAAGTCGAGAAAGAGGTATCGGACCAGCTCGTTTTTTTTAAATATCGTCTTTCTTTGCAAACGTGGACTAGTTTGTAGCAGACAATTGGGTGGACGCGCTGGCGTTATTCTCTGAAAGCGATTTAACGCAGAGACCCATCGATCATAGGAAGTTTGATAAGCTTGTCACAGTTGCGCTGCAACCTGGCTTAATGTCAGCTCGATGACTTTTCGATAGTTCTGCCTGGTGCAAGGCGACGAAAGTTCGTCGTGGGTCCGCTGAAAATTCGACAGACTCCTATGCAAATTTTTTTCCTCGTCACGTCACGTGCGTCCTTTCGCATAAAAAATGCTGATGGATCGAGCACGAGAAGAGGCTATCCTTTCGCACCGTGTCCCATGAAATTCCAGTGTGAAGTACCCTTCTCCTTGTCGAGATGAAATAATTTCTCTCTTCCTTTCGCGATTTTTAACGCAGTTTACATTTCGTCAGAGTCATAGATATCGCAATTTGTTATTAAATCTAGATCGTGTAATTTACGATCCAGCTAAAGCAGCAAGAATAAATCATGTCGATACTATGCATTGTTCGAGTATAATGGAAGATTTGAAAGGGGGTTCATTGAGAAAAAACGCACGTGGCGTTAAATATTCTTTTTAAGCCGGCGTAAGGCTTGTCACACCTTGCTGAATAACTTTCACCTGGACCCTTCGCTCGTGTTACCAAAATCCACGATTTGCTATGGTGAAAACGCAGTTTCGTTCTCCCTTGTACGCCTTACAATAAATATCACGTAATCGGTGATTTTTAATTAAAGGTAATTTCACGGTTCCCGTCGTGTTCCGGTATTTTCAGCGAGTATTTAATTACAGAGGTTCGTCCACGAGTTTCCGGCGTGGCGGCTCATTTTCCTTCCACCCCTGTCTTTTCATCAATTTTTCAGGAGTTCTACGTAAACATTGTCGTTAGCCTGTGTCACCCTTGACGTGACTTCTGTTGTCCGAAAGGGTCGACGGTAATTAGAAGCGTCTGAATAATTAATCGTTACGCTGCAATTGCAATGATAACGTCACTCGCGTTGCGCCAGCTCATTCGTCAATTTTCAATCGGTGAATGTTCTCCTTCTACATCATAGAAATTACGGATAGAGATGCAATGGTATTCGGATATAGTAAATTAATTATTACACTTTGACAACATTCGTTAAGCTGCTATCATGATAATTGGAAATACTATTGCGGTTTTTCGATATTTATATTATCAACGCTAGGACTACTGATCTGTAATGTACATCTAAATACATCTATATATTTTATATCTAAAATAAGATAAGTTGTGCCAAAAACAGCTGCATATTTTCAACAATCGCGGAAATAAAACGTCCGAAACGAATCATTTTAACTCTCATCGTAGTTCTAGTGTTAATATACCGAGATGTTATCAATATATTATTATATTATTGTTATATTACAAAGTGATATTACTATCATGTTACCAAGTATATGTACTTATTGTTAGATCACCTGATCTCCTTCCGTAAAATAATTTCGCTTCTGAATAAAAAGCGCGTTTTATTTGGATATTTTACCTTTTGGAAAAGTCAACGGGAGGTCGAACCTGACTCTTAAACTGATTTTAATTTAACGGTAAGCGTGTAGAATTAGGTTCGCTCGAGCACGTGCACGCTTCACACGATTGACAGTGATTGCGTGATTCGGTTGTATATGCCGTGCGCTAGGCTTGTGCAGCGTGTAAAGGTTCCAGGAGACCAGTGATTTCACGTAACAGATACATTTCTGGTTTTCGTGATACCGGTCGAACAACTGGTGAACGACTGTTCTATATCGACTATTTTCGATAGGCGATGAAATTCTTCGTGTATCTCGAACGCGATTCGCTTCATATTTTTATTACATTTATAATTGTCATGTTGTAGTAATTAAAAGTTGAAGCTGCTTTTAACACGGAAGTATATACTTCCCGCAACGATATTATAATTTATATTTCAAGTACCTTTTTAGCGTATCTTCGAAAAGGATGAAATAAATAGGAAAGTGAGAAGCAGCGAATAGACAAATCGACGAAGAAATGTAATAAAAATTTGCAATAGAATATATTTCACGTCGTCTCAGGGACTGTGGTCTAAAAAGAAAAAGAAGTTATAAAAAATATGACAGAGAAATAACAAGAATCACAATGCTTCGCCAATTTAGAACCGCGTACCACTTCGACCGGTACCAATTGCCAGAACAACTGCAACCAACGACTCCGAGGAAAATACACTAATTACGAAAATATACGGAGTGGAAAGAACGCATTGAGAAAGAAGACGATGTTCGTTGTGAGACATACCACGAACCCGCAATAACTCTGACGAAACATAACATATAATTTGCTACATGGTTTAGACGACATACGCAGGGCCAAAGTAAATGGTGCCAATGCGTGTACGTCTTCTGTATAGACATCGTTACAACGAGATATGGCCATACAGAAAATTCGAGCTTCCTGCGCTACAAGGTGGCACAAAACATGTGCAAACGTCTTTTGGCATATGCGTGGATCTGATATGACAGTGGCCATTATGCAACAAAGAAGCGAGCCATGAACGGACAATTACACGCCTCGATGCCGGAAAACCAGGTTTACAGGTGTGTTTACACACGAATAAACAACGAACTATCGGACAGCCGCACATGCTACGGTTAATCGTTCCGAATTTCTGAAGGAGACCAAACGAAAATCGTTTGAGAATTTTCCTAGACCCGATTCGCGATCACCTTGTTTCAACATATAAAAGTCACGTAATTAATTCAGGTAAATTGTACCTGTTTCATGGACAATTAAGCGATATAAGCTGTAGCGGTAGATACCGCGATGTTAAAGAGAATATTTAGTAAGCTGTAGTATATAACGGGATGAAGGGGATGAATTTTTTATAAAAACTGGCCTGTCTAGCGTTACTGTTTTTTGATAAAATAAAATTATTAACATAATTATTGCATAGTGCGACACTAAGAAACTAGATTTTCATAGAGGAATGAAGAGTGTGTTGAAAATTATTCTAGCAAAAGGATCTTATGCAATAACAAACGTAAGAGACACCACGTATGGAAATATTTGATTAATATTCATCGATTCTTTGAAACTCGCAACAGCTTTCTGACTATTTATGTAACAAATGAAATGAAATGATTTTAGAAAACAAGGTCAACGTTTGTTCCTTACCTGCAAAATAGTCCTTTCGATTTCCACTTCTGGCCCGCAGATTTCAGTGTTGCCCCGACTTAAAATTTTATTGGCAGAACGATCTCAAGCACGTTACGGAAATTTACAGTCGAATCATCGATAATTTTTCTCTGGGTATTGAGGTTCCCGGGCTAGCGACGGTAGCCATCTTGGTCCGAAAGAAAACAAGACGTGTCAATAAACTTATACCGTCCCTGTCAACGTTTAAATCGAATAAATACTTTTACGCTACTCTATCCGTAATTTTGCGTTCAAAAATTAATAACTAATCAATTTCTCGCTGTCAACTGAATTTACAATGAACTCAAGTGCGCGGAAAGTTATTAACACGCCAATTCCGCTACGGAACCCGATAGAAACCACAAAATTTCCAATAAAAGACGACAAACTGAATAAACTGCATCGAAAAGACCAAACGATCTTTTAAAAAACCACACTACACACCCATATTCGCGAACCAACTACGCGAAACTCCCATGTAAAACAACGAATAAAACCAATTAATCCCAGTAATCGTCTGAATGTCTATCAGTAGCAACTACCTGGCCGCCATTACGAACTAACGAAATCCCCGAAATCAACGCGTAGTTACCACTCGGACCTCTTCTTGTCCACGTTTCTCCAGCCAATTCTGCCTAATTCTCTGGTAACCCGACGCGCGTTTCAACCCGAAATCGCGATCGCGAGCGAACGTAAAAGAGATGGAGCCGGAGGTTCGTTTATCGGAAGGATTGCGACGTGGTAGGTGCACGAGGTACACGCGTGATCTATGGCTCTCAGTTCCTGCTGTATGCTCGCGGCTGCAGGGGTGGCTAGGTCTGGGTGAGCTGGCCAGACGCGTCGCCTTTGATCGCCTTTGCTCTGGTATACGCCCAATCGAGAAATCGCCTGGTCGGGGGTTGCCGAGGGTCGCAGACGATTGGTCGACAGGCGTGGCGTACCTATCGAAGCTCTCGGTGGTTGTACGAGACCTCGGAGGGTCGCAACCCCTCGGCGGAGGGAAAGCTCCGCCGCCGGAAGCGCGAAAGTCAACTTGACGCGCGTTTCCCCCGTAATCGGGGAAACTGTTGGAAGCAGAGGGTCGGAGGTTTGTGTGGCCGCGAGGAAGCTCCATCAGCGACTCGTTGTGCAGCCCCGGTTTGTTTGAGGAGTTCGTGTCACGGGTAAGGTGTATCTGACGGGGATGCGATCGTCGAGCACCGGGGGATGAAATGCTTCCAGGCGATCGAGAGAGTATTTTAATACGTTTCTGTGTCATGCGTTCCTCGCTCCTCGCTTCCCGTTTCGTGGCTTGTCGGTTTTAATCGCCTCAAGGCCTAGAGATTGATACTTGCTACGTTTTTATTAGATCATTAGGTTTTACAACGAGAGTGCAAGTCATCGATTTAGTTGAAACTTTGCACATTTGTAGATTTAGTCATACAGTTCAAGAAAGTATACCATTCCAAGAGCAACTACTCGATAGTTTTTGCGATATTTATGATTAAAAGTAAACATTAATCATAAATATATATATATATAATTGCCCTTATAAATGTCTGAAATATAATAATCAAGATGTTGAGGTGGGTGAAGGAAACGAAGACTTTTTAATAATAAAAAATGGTGCATTCAAAATAATAACTCCTAATAACTTTCATATTCATGCTCTCTTTTTCAATCATGCTTTTCTCACGTATCCTAATCATCCGACGCTGGCATAGATAAACTCGTTCATCCGATCGCCTTGTACGCAGCGTCTTTCATCTATCCGCACGCACTTGAAATTAAGATCACGCATGCATTCGCTCTGCTATCGCTCTTAAGATATCAGCCAGCTCGCCATTCCCACATATATTAGGTCATCCCATAAGTTTGTGCCGTTTTTTTATTCTTCTATTTAAACCTTTAAATATTAAGAAAAAATTTAGTTGTCCTTTCGTTACAACAGAACCATGAGACCTTAGTTATTATACCGGTTTATCGTCTTATGTTTATAAAATGCGACGAAAAATGTAAATAGCCCTGCGGAACGAACTTATAGGATGACCTGATATATAAATATAATTATAAGCATTTCAAAAACTATCGAGTAGTTGCCGTTATAATGGTATATTTTCTTGAAGTCGATGATTAAATGTACAAATCTGCAAAGTTTTAACTAAATCCATCACCCGAAGGATATCATCATCGTATTAGTAGAGCGAGTTAAGATCGATGTTAGGAATCTTCTCCTTTTTCTCTCTCGGCTTTAAACGAAGACGAATTCTCTCAATATCGAATGGAAATGTCCCACTTCGAAATATTAAATGTTCCGTGCTTGGAATATGTTGTCAATTTTACGAATAATTGCGTTACTTTTTGCTACTTTAAAAGAAACGATCCTATTTTATCGAAACTTAAATGAGATTCCAACGAGGGACAAAGGAGTCTCAGATAAATTTTCATCGAGTCATAGCTCTAGTTCACGCACACTTTTCAGAAAGTCGACAACGGTGAAACGTTAGTGAGTAACACCTGTATGTTTCGCACGGTTCGAGCAGTGTTACGAGAGATGGTCGTAATAACCAACGCTGTCGTTGAATATTTTATTTATTATTGCCTGAAAATCAATGATCATCATCTCTTGTGCGCGTATTCTGTATCTACTGATCGCTGCTTTGCATAATTGTGTCTCTTTACTTCTGTGAAAGATACTGAAAGTGTTGACACTAAATGCATCAATACAATAACGATAAAAATAATACCTAAATTACGGAATACACGATGAAAGCTTAGACACGAACACCGTTAAATTTTCCACGAAGTACCTCTCGCGAAAATATCCTTTCGATTCCTTGGACATATAAAAAAACTGCGAAATATAATTTAGAAGGCACTTTCCAGCTTTTAATAAATAATGGTAACAGTCGGCCTTGATAATTTAATATTATAATTTAAGAATGTTATGATTTAAAATGAGTAGATCACTGTGTAGCTTTAACGAATATCGTGCGAGTATATTCGCTGATATGCGAAAAATTTGGCGAATGCAATAACAGAGGAAAATTGAAAGGATCGAAAAGAAGAAAATATATATGTGAAAAGGAGAAAATGAAGGGTAGATGGGAAAATTTAATTTCCACCGCGTCGGTGCGATTCTGTCGGGGCAAAGTAAGCGGTCTGCACTTGATAGGTCGAAGGATCCGTAGGATTCTGAAGCACCTCCTCGACGTGGCAGGAGCAGAAAATCGCGTTGAAGTGGTAACGGTCGGGCTAATGGTTCGGAGACGATATTTTGTTAAACAAGGAAACCTTTTATCCCCCATACCATTTCTTGGACGAACGCTCGGGAACAGGGACGGCTTCGTTTCAGAAGAACTCGGCTTCCATTCACCATCGTAGTTACCCTCTGTACACTATGACTTTCATCAAACGTATTTACGTACTTTATTTTCCCTGTAAACATCGATCACCAATTAAATACCTTATTTACATCTGAAACAAGCGGACTTTCTTCGTGCGAAACGAGAATATTAACATATCACGAGATGGGCTATAATATCGATTAATTTTCCACCCACTTTCCTTCGTTTTTATTTCATTTAGAAGCAGACTGGTAAGACGCGTTGGAATATTCCACAAACCGTCCAAACAGTTGGTACAAGGAGTAGATATTACCATTCTTCGAGGAAGGACAGCCACTGATCTATTTGCGACGTACAGCAACCTGAATCCCTCGATTCGAAGCGATAAAAGCGGCCCTGTACCGTCACTTTGGTTTTCTTGTCACCAGGAGAGAACGAGCTGGAAGTGTGAACCGTCGACCACCACGACAAGACACCACCTGTCCTTTCTCACGGTTCGCCCACGCATATAGCGCCATTCTCGCGAATTCCTTCGATCCCTTCTGGCCTGAATCACTTCTCGCTTTCTTCAGCCCTTCTGAGATGCGAATCGATATGGCTCGCGTAACTATCCAGGCAACTCCGGCTGAGTTCCGTTCGTGGTAAGCCTCGACTGACAAGTTAATTCACTCTGTTTCCGACAAGTTGAGCAAATGATGCATGAACGCTCAATGAGGACGTCGTGTGCGATGGTTTTTAACCGCATCGTGTTCCGGTCTGGAGGCACCTAGAATTTTGTGAAACAATTTGTCTTTTTTGTCTCATCTAAAACTCTGTATTTCTTCATTTTTCGTTATAGGTTCCTATCCTTCGTTTTTACACTCGGTGGCACTCGTATTCTTACAGGCTTACTTCGTATCGATTCAGAGGAAAATATCTATCGAAGAAATATTTCGAAATGTACTATAGGAAAGGTAACCGAGACCGAGATTTGTTTCTACTTAACGGTAATTCTTTTAATTATCGGCTGAAAAATAACGAGACGGAGAATAAACGAATGTGGATATAGAAAAGAAAAAGAAAAAAAATCTGGTTCCGACCGGGATCGAACCGGTGACCTTCTGCGCGTAAAGCAGACGTGATAACCGCTACACCACGAAACCGCTGTGAGTAGAGGTTCTCTCAAAGGGTAGATCAGGTACAATTTTTATTTTCCTCTACAAAAGGAAAATTATTTTTGTTTATATTAATAAATACCGTTGACTGCGAGCAATACGTTTTATCGCGTAACGTAGAAAATAATCGATTCATGGCAATAATAATTATATCTTCGCTATGTTAATGTATGCTTAAGATAAGAACCGATATAAATTAGATGTACGTAATGTAAAAGATTACATTCGACTACTTTATATTTCATATTAAATACGACGAATTGTATTTTAAAAGGATATTATTAGAAATTGAAAGATATCTCGTATGTCGTTGCATTTTATTTATAAACATGTGAAAAGTCAGGGTATATCGCACAGTAATTAATGTAGATCACATACTAATGGCAGTGATTACAGTATTAATATATCTTATATGTATCTTATAAATAACAATGTTAACGTTGTATTGCATCTCTTATACTCTACTTAAGTTTCGAATGGCACTTTTCTATCCCTTCGAGTATTTAAATTGGAAGAAATAGTAGTACTCGATATATAAGTACATGGGAAGAAGATATAAACGCGTGCTTTAGATGAAGCACGTGTAAAAATGAATTCAAGTGATTAATAAATTATCCGTTAATCACGTTGATTACAGCGCCGTGGAAAATACGAGGAAACTATTATCGAATAATCCGCTAATCGCACTTCAGTCTTGCCAATAGAAGTTTGATGATTCGATTTATTTGAAACAAATTGGTCCAACCGTGAAACCAAACGCCTGATGCGGTAATCCGTAATCAATCGGATAAAAATCCACCAATGGTAGCTGTTGCAACTTTTTACTTTGAATCAAGAACACCGTTTCGCCTTTACTCTTTCGTGTTTTACATTTATCTATAACCACTTGTGGTTTGATACCTGTATACGAAAATTCTTTCTCGTTCGCACCAAGAAGTCGTAAGGAGGAATTATGATTAAAGCTTGTAGCATTATACCACGCCGCGCTGTTTATGCAGGTGTAAGTAAAATTCTGATAGGCTTCTTGACTCAGTAAACGTAGAAAATTTAATTGCACTACGCCCATAGCCTCGTATGTAATCTATAACGTAATACGTGGCGAGAAATTTGCGTATAATATTCTGTTAGATAATTATCTCTCTAAATCGATGCGGACTCACTTTAAATCCACCACGCAGATTCGAGTACCAATCTGTTTTATTGTTTTCCTTTCTCCATGGTATATTTGGCATCTGACTAGTATGGATGTCAGGATATACACAGGTTTCGCCCATATTCGTCAGATTGCAATAAACGTACACAGCATCATCGGCCATTCCTAAATTCGGATCGATCCAGTACCAACCTGTTATCGATATAATTTCGTGAGTTCTCAAACCACCGATACGGTTGGAAGTGTCGTGAAAATAAATTGAATACTGACCATCGTGAAAATGTGGATGACCGTAAAATAAATCCTTACAAGTCCTTGCGGGATTCTCTCTGCTTCCAATTGGTTTACGTATTCGATCCAATTCTTGCCTCATAGCATATATAGAACTGTACATATCCAAGAATTTAGGTCCGAATTCCTCGTCGATGTGACCATCTTTGTCCAAGCTTTCTGACTTCCCTTCCTTTTCGTTCTCATCGTCGGTTCTGAAACCATTTGCAACGTCGTAACGATATTTAGAGATACAGACGTCGAACTTTATTTCAGTAAACTTACATATTCTCCGGAACATCGCGCCTCTTTCGCAGAATTTGTTCTCTCGTAAACAACAACTCTGGTGGGATCATCGGTTGCTCTGCAGGTGGTCCAGGAGGACCCGGTGGTCCAGGAGGACCGATTTCGCCTTTTGCTCCATCATTTCCGATATTACCTTTCGGTCCTAGCGGACCTTCTAATCCAGGAAGTCCAGGTGGACCTTCGTTCCCTTTGAACCCCATCAAACCTGATGGTCCCTGATTACCTTTGGGTCCTTCTGACCCTGTAACACCTCGCGGTCCTTGCTCTCCCTTTTCGCCTTGTTCTCCTTTCATTCCAACGTGTCCCAATTCACCTCGATGTCCTTTTAGTCCTCGTTTACCCCTATCTCCCTTTGGACCCTTTGGTCCAACTGGTCCAACTTTGCCCGAAGTACCAACGGCTCCCGACATCCCTGGTGGGCCATTTTCTCCAGCTAAACCTGGAAGTCCTCTTACACCCGGCAAACCGGGTGGTCCTGGCAGACCCTGAGATCCTGTAGAACCTGGAGGACCCTGTGCTCCAGGAGGACCTATGTCTCCTTTTTCTCCTGGAGCACCTGGACTTCCTTGTACTCCTGCTGGGCCCTCAGATCCCTGAATAATATCAATTTTGCATCGTTAATCGATAAATGTTTTTCATCCGATGGAATTTCGAAATATTTATTTTGTCGTTTATGAAAATAATATAATTCTATACTTGTTTTCCAGGTGGACCAGGTAATCCTTCTTTTCCTGGAGGACCAATTTCTCCTGGTAACCCAGGATCTCCGAGTTTACCATCTTCACCGTCCTTTCCAGGCTCTCCCTTCATACCGACCAAACCGGGTTCTCCAGGCGGTCCGGGGAAACCAGGAGGCCCAGCGTTACCTTTTGGTCCTTCTGGACCATTTATACCACGGCCACCGGGTGGACCTGGAGGACCACTTTTCCCTTCCTCTCCTTTTGCACCTGGAGGGCCTCTTTCACCCTACAATACACGTTATTCTAACTATATAATAATTCTTCATTCGCTAAATTGTTAATTAAAGCAATTATTTTTACCGGTTTCCCTTCATAGCCCATAGAACCTGGAAGTCCTGTTGCTCCGGCTTCTCCTTTTACTCCTTGACGACCTTCTGGTCCCGGAGGGCCTTGCAAACCTTCGGATCCCTTAGGACCTCTTGGTCCTTGTTCGCCTGGACTTCCCGCTGGTCCTACAGGACCAATTACGCCACCATCCCCTACTTCGCCTTTCAATCCTGGTGGACCAGGCAATCCCTGTGGTCCTACAGGACCAGGAGGACCTGGTACTCCGACGGGACCATCCTCGCCTTTTGTTCCTTGTCTTCCGATTTCTCCAGGTGGTCCTTTTTCACCTGGTAAGCCAATAGCACCAGGTTCACCTCGAAGGCCTTGTGTTCCAGGTGGTCCAGGTGGACCCTGTAGAAGATAAAAATAATAATAAATACGTAATGTAGCTAATAAGCTTCCTTTTTTTTTTTTTTTTTTTTTTTACTATCCATATAAGTAAAATCGATACTTCCTGTTTCTCCTTGAGATCCTTTGAATCCTTTTTCACCAGGTTGTCCAATATCTCCTTTATCTCCATCTTCTCCTGGAACTCCAACAGGACCGGGAGAACCTGGCAGACCACGTTGCCCTGGTAACCCATCCCGTCCAACAGGGCCTAATGGTCCAGGCTCACCCTAATAAGTCGAAATACAAATAACACGATTTTGTTTCGTATCTAGTTACAATTTGAAATGATTTATTTATTATTACCCTGTCGCCTTTCAAACCAACTGGTCCAGGTGGCCCTTTTGGTCCTTGATTTCCTTGAGGTCCACCTTCGCCATCTTTTCCAGGTTCTCCTTGAGCCCCTTTATCACCCGATGGACCTTGAACTCCGGGTGGTCCTATTTCACCTTTTACACCTGGCATTCCCTATATTAGAGAAATATTTAGGTTATAAACAGGTTATTGGATAAATTTGAACAATAGATAAAAACTAAATAGAAGCAAACCGGTAAACCACTTAGTCCTCGTTCGCCAGGAAATCCTGGTAAACCGCCGGGACCTGGTGGACCCTCTTTTCCTGGAAGACCAGATGGCCCTGGTGGTCCTTCTTTCCCTTGATCTCCTGGGGAGCCTGATTCACCAGGGACCCCTGGACTTCCTGGACTTCCAGGTTCTCCTGGTTGTCCAGGTTCACCAGCTGGACCTTGCGGTCCAATAACACCTGACGCGCCTGGAGGACCTGGTGGTCCAGAATCACCCACTGGTCCACGTTCTCCGGGAGGCCCAGGAATCCCATCTTTTCCGTTCAGACCAGCTTGACCAGGGGATCCTACAAATCCGCGGGGTCCTTCAACCCCTGGTGGACCGAGTTCTCCTTGTACCCCCGGAGGACCTGGTTGTCCAGTGTCACCCTTAGGGCCTGGTAATCCTTCGGCACCTCTTCTTCCACGAGCACCTCTAAATCCCTTTGTAATGAATATAAGTACATATATTTAATCACCAATTACAAAATTTAATCTGTATCGAAATAATTTAGATTAGAATAGAATCTACTTGATGTTAAATCTTCTACTAATATAATGATTTGTATTAATATTAGTTAACCCATTTGCATCTTCGCTCTAAAGGAAGCGTTTCAAAGTTCTGACCGAAATTAAGCGTAACAAAGAAATTCTTCTTTATATTTAATCGAAAAATTGTACATATTCTAAAATAAGATGATTCTATGTGATATTATAATATAAATATTTATTTTTCGACATAGCTGTTTGGTAAATAAACATAAAATGGAGAAGCAACAATTATCGAGTGCGGTTTGTTCCGTTTAATGATGCAAATTTTGCTTTACGCACCCTTGGTCCTGGTTCGCCGCGTTCCCCTGGTGCGCCATTATTTCCCTAAAATAACAAAATAATAGCTGTAATTATCTTATATTAAATTTTGATTTTAAAATCTAAGTCGATGTTTTCACCCTTTCTCCTTTATCTCCACTTTGTCCTTCTCTTCCTGGCTGACCTTTATCGCCTTTCTCACCGAGATTTCCTGGATATCCAACAAATCCTGGCGGTCCAGTTTTACCTTTGTCCCCAGGCGAACCGACCAATCCACTTTCACCGCGTGGTCCTTCGAAACCTTTCGGCCCTTCTAAACCTTCCAGCCCAGGAATTCCTTGCGGACCTGGTAATCCAGGTTCACCCTTTGATCCAAGATCACCTTTTTCTCCTTCCGAACCTCTATCTCCCTTTTCGCCGCGTTCACCAGATAATCCACGCTTGCCTTCGTCGCCTTTCACACCACGAACTCCCGGAAAACCTATTGGACCTTGTGGACCCTGTAATCCTTGTTCGCCTTTCATCCCAGGAACTCCTGGATTTCCAGGATGACCAGGTGATCCATCTGCACCCGATAACCCGGGGATCCCAGGCTTCCCTTGTGGTCCCTAATAAAATTATAAAATTTTAGTTTCGTAAAACGCTTAATTAAAAGGAATATATCTGAAAAATAATACATCTTCGAAGAACTTACCACTAAACCAGTTGGACCCAAAAGACCTTGAGGTCCTGGTGGACCCACTGGCCCAATTGGACCCGGATTACCCGGTGAACCGGAAGGCCCCGGTGGACCAGTATTACCCTTCGCTCCAGGTGAACCTTCGCTTCCAGGAATACCAGGATTTCCTGGTAATCCCGGAAAACCTCGTGGCCCTATAAATCCTCTAGGTCCCTAAAATAATTTCAAAAGTATAAACCTCTCGCTTTACACGATAGCATTTTTTTATATTTTCGTTACCATTTCGCCGGGCAAACCCGGTAACCCTGGAGGACCATCGTCACCCTGCATGCCTTCATGACCTGGTAAACCTTGTTCACCAGTGGCACCCTGTGACCCTCTTTCACCTTTATCTCCTGGTAATCCAGGCAATCCAGGTACACCTTGTTCTCCTTTCATTCCTGGTGGACCACTTAAACCTCGTTCTCCATCTCTTCCAGGCCGACCTCGTCTACCTTCTCTACCAGTGTTTCCCGGAATACCTGTACCAATTCATTGAATTTCGCAATTTTGTTTTTACTTCAATTCTGTTACACCAATTAAATATACGACTAAAATATCAATGAAAGTTAATTTAACGACTCGTCAAATGGTGCTATAGTCAATTAGAATTTTGAAGAAGAAAAAATTCATAAATCCGACCTCTTTCACCACGAGGTCCAGGTTCACCAACTTCTCCAGGTTCTCCCTTTTGACCTTGAAGTCCAGGAGGTCCTTCGGGTCCAGGAATACCTGTCAGACCCATAGGACCTTCGGCGCCTCTCATAGACATCATATGCTGTGAAAGCATTTGCCTCAGAGCTTCTGCCTGTGTATCCGGCCCTTTTTCGTTTCCTTGTTGATTCAATGCTGGTATTATGAACACGTTTCCCGGTGGACCAGGCGTGCCTTGCAAACCTCCTAACCCATCTCTTCCCGGTTCTCCTTTTTTACCGGGTGGCCCAGGTACACCCGGAGGTCCCGGAAATCCCCGCGGCCCAGGTGGACCTCTGTTATTATAATAACTAGAACTGTAATACGATCCTGCCGAAGACTCTAAATATCTCAAACCGCCTTGAACATCTCCGGTTAAATTATCAGAAGTTTCAGGCATCTCCGAAGTTGTCGTTTGATACTGATCTATTATAGTTGAGCTGATGGCATTGAAAACCTGTAAACGTTTATTCTTTTCTGCAATCTTCGTTACTACATTACAATCATCGATAAATGGCATAAGAGAACGATAGATTTTTAACGGTAGCGTCTCTTTTTCGTCTCATATTTTTTCTGATTATATTTTCCTAATCGACGGAAAAGATACATTTTATCGTTGATTGTAATAATGATTAACTCACGGTGCTATGATTATAAAGAAGCGTTTCCACGGTTGGTCTCGATTCATACGTTGCATTCACCGGTCTGTAAGATAAATTATAGTCATCGTTGTCTTCCACCGATACGTTCTCGTTCCCATCTTCGCTCCCAGCCCCATAATCTTCCTCCGTTTCTTTTACCAGATTTTCATCTTGTTCGTTATACGAAGCATTTAACCCAGATATCGCAGATGTCCTACCGTAACTTCGAGATGAATTTCGATTGTTATACTTCGTTTCATAATACGATCTACTAGTTGAAAGAGCTTCGCCCGCATAGTTAGAACTTTGGACTATCTGACTGGCGTCGATACCTGTTGTACCCCCATGATAAGTAGACGATGTTGTATGTACCACAGGACCATAATTTCGCGCATTCGAATAACCACTTTGTCCAAACCTATGTCTCGTGTGATTCCTACAATCTGTTGCGAAAACTGTGCAAATTTCGTAAGCTGCGTCTGGAATGGGAGCAATCTTCAGCATTTCCAAACCGCCCTACAAATGTTTGGAAGAAGAGTACATTACACTGAATCCTATTTCAAGTCTGAGGAAAATGTAAACTTAAGTCTCTGCGTTACTATTATCGTTACTATGCGTTACTATCGAGTATCCTTTACTGACCAAATACACATTGCCATCGACGATCTGTTGGCCGATGAGTATGATACCACTATCACTGATCGTCTCATCGAGATTTCTTCGTAATTCTTTGGAAATTTGCTGAGCGCAGTCGAGAATTAGCGTGGCAGTGTCGCCTTTAATGCTGATTCCTAAACGGTGCCATTTTCCTTCAGAAATATCAATCCCAAATGAAATTGGCTTGTCCCCGTCATTCGGTGTTGTACTATAGTAAAGAGTGACATCATTTCCCAGTGACAGCACCAACTGTTCCTCACCACTATCGCTGTAGATGGCAAATAACGTGGCAACCGGGTATCCTAATGTTCAGATGGTTAAATAAATGTTTTGCCTAAACAGGCGTTATTTCGGTATTTATATAATTACGAATAAAATCTATGCAAAGTCTAATTGGAAAAAGTATCGTTTATAAATATATGATCTACGATCTAGGAAAGGTCAATTTAAAAGAATATAAATCGATTAGACTACCGACCGATCTTTGGTCTGGCAACAACTAAAATGGAAAAATCGCGAGGTATGCCAGTGGGGAACAGAGTATTCGTATTGATCGTCAATAGCGCGCTTTCAGCGATGTCATATGCGACCGTATCATTTCTGTGGCAACGATTTTCAATTACTGTCACTCCAACCGGCTCCTGTTGCATTCCGGTACCATCCACCAAATCCACGATATTCTTTTCTGAAATTATGAGACACCGTCACGTGATCGGATTAAACAGCTACCTACGTCTAAAAGGTAATTAAAAATTTCTTTTCATAAATATTATTCTCCTTTCTCTATTCTATTATATAATATTCCTGTATTCTGCAATTCTTCGAGAAACGCGTGAAAAATAAGTATTCTTCTCGATTAGCGTGTCGAAAGCTGGATTAGCGAGCTTTATGAACGTATAAAGAAAAAGAAATGTAATTAAATAAGCATAATGGTGCGATGACGACCACAATGAGCAACCCAATAACCCCTGGAAACCCAATAACCCCTGAACTCGAAAGACGTAACTCATCGTGCTACGGCGAACGTTTAAACCAGTTTCATTAAGAAGTCCTCTTTTCCAGAGTAGAACACGCAGTTTTGCATGCTACGAGTAGTAGTGGTTCAATTAATGTAATAGGGATCACTTAAAAAGACATCCAGTAGTAAACGGACTTGCTGTTACATAGTCTGTAGAATGATTTCAATGCGTGAGTTTATGTATATCACATACATGAAACAAGTTTAACCCGTATCAATTGAATCTGATATGGCAAAAAATGATTTCTATTGTTAAACACTAATATCCACGCAAGTTTCCTCGATATACCAGCTATTACACGTTATAAAAAAAAAAGCATAATAATTACAAAATTTACCCTCGCGTAAAAAAATCATTTTACCCTGCATTTTAACGCTATAAACTCGCGTGATCGCGTTAAAGCGTAGATCGATTAGCTGTCGAGTTAGTAAGATTGTTAAGATAAAAGATAATAATAGCAAATTTACCCATATCTTGCAAAATAACGTCTGTTAGCACCGGGTAGAACCCTAATGCTACGAAAAGACAAAGTGTCCAAGAAACGGAGCGAATGTTGCGAGGCAGTCGCAGTGTTCTCCATTGCTGTTTCACGTGGTCCCGCCGCATGCTACCCTTTCTTCGTCAAATCATGATTTTCACAGGGAAGTTTTGCTGATACAGATCACCGTGAAAAGGACACGCACTATCGGCACAACTGCGACAGGACCGTTAGATCGGATGCGAAGTCGAGAAGGGCCGAGAAATTTATCTGAATGTAATCGTCGTCACAATGCAGTCACCCTCCCCACGCGTTTCCTCTTCTTCTACTTCCATCCCTCCTTTCTAATACCGTGTCTCCCCGCCTTTCTTTCTCCTAAACGCCGATGCAATGATGCACATGCACTCCACACATGTGCCTTTTAATGACAATCCCGCATCTCTTCTATTGACACTGATTCGGATAACACGTGGCGCCTCAGGAATATGGTAGGGATCTTTTCGTCATCCTAACAAATACGTGTTTTTTTATGCGAGTAGAATCATTACCAGGCAATTTTTCATATCGTTTACTTTCGAATGTTGCATCGTTACATCATATCTACCATTAGTTAGTTTAAAAAACAAGAAAAAAAAAATATATATATATATATATGTATATGCATAACATGTAGGATCGAAGAAATATTTAAATAAAAAAGTATGTCGATAAATTCGGGCTTATTATTTTTAATTGTTCCGCGAGCGAATGTGGTCATCGTTTAACTATGAAAGTTTTAATTAATTACTTCCTCGATACTTTTGATTAATTACTTCCCGACTTAAGTTAGTTTGCAAGAGTTCTCTATTCTCGCCGAATATAAATCAATATTTATCGCATCAAAATATATTCACTCAAAGAAATTTGTCGAGTAAAACCGATATTTCTCTATGTATCATTAATAGACTGATTCATTCATTTTCGATCGAATTATATATAATATAATCGTCTTAATCATTGGCTAAATCTGACATGCTATTTAATGTAAACTTTAATCTTTTCGGAATCCATTAATTACATACATTTCAATAAGTAATATTTCCTTAAATTAAGTCGTTAAAATTATTCGTCTAAGAATTAATATCATATATAAAATTATACGATTTTTACATTTTACGATAGTTTAATTAGCTATTTACTTCATTTTATTAACAAATTAGTAACGATATGTAATATTTAATAAAAAGTTGAAATGATATTTTGTTAAAAAAATTAACGATTCGTATAATTATATATGTTTATTTTATGCTTCCTATATATTTTATTATTTTCTACGAAAAGTGTAAATATATTTTTACATAGTTTAAATATCAGTATTAAAAATTTATCACTCGATTCAAATATTCAAGTATTCGTTCGAGTATTTTAATATAATAACACGTTAAGGGCTAATACCTGGTTTCAATTACGGTGTGTTTTCGCTATACGTCGATTATAAACATAACCTTATAAATAGATGGTATAGAACGTGTTTTAAATAAGACTAACGTACAATGTCAAAGAAAGGCAAAGTAAAAGTCTACAATATAAAGAAAAAACAAATATCAGAAACAAGAATAATTACAGATTTACAATCGAAATATGATACTGTAAGTTTTAATTTCCTTTCCCAAATTTATAAACATGTTTCTATAAAGGTTATATGTTTACAGATCGATGAAACGAAAGCAACAAAATTTACAGATTT
Source organism: Euglossa dilemma (assembly GCA_002201625.1). Classification (NCBI taxonomy): domain Eukaryota; kingdom Metazoa; phylum Arthropoda; class Insecta; order Hymenoptera; family Apidae; genus Euglossa; species Euglossa dilemma. Next base: position 4,809,868 of record NIJG01000099.1, on the reverse strand, counting down.
CCCGCTTTCGCCAAAAACATTAAAAGGCTTGGCAGAAAATAATTATTTTGAAATGACTGATATTCAAAGACAAAGTATAGGACTTGCATTGCGTGGGAATGATATCTTAGGAGCAGCAAAAACTGGGAGTGGAAAAACCTTAGCATTTCTTATACCAGTACATAATTTAACCCAATTCGTGTAATAATAAATGTAATAAAATAATTTACAACAAATTTGTAAATTTTGAATTGTTTAAGGTTTTAGAGATATTATATTGTAAACAGTGGACAAGATTAGATGGACTTGGCGCACTTGTAATTACACCAACCAGAGAACTTGCTTATCAAATATATGAAACATTAAGAAAAGTTGGACAACATCATGATATTTCTGCTGGTCTTATTATTGGTGGAAAAGATTTAAAATTTGAAAGAAGACGTATGGATCAATGCAATGTTATTATATGTACCCCTGGTCGTTTGTTGCAACATATGGATGAAAATCCATTATTTAATTGTATAAATATGCAGGTAAATAAATATAGAAATCCAAATAAATTATTATTGTATGATATATATCTTTTTCTTATAGAGTGTACTTCACTTTTTTTTCTTATAGAGGACAAAATTTTTTAATTTGAAACTCCAGTACCTTTTGAATTAATCTTGTGTTATTAAAATTATGTTTTCACTTGCTTTTAGTGATAAACATACATTTTTGTTCACTTTTAAAATTTTTTAAAAAACTTATCTGTTTTTATAAACTTATATCTTATAAGAAATCATTCTCCTTTCTTTATTGTATTAAAGTCCTATTTTCATATTATTAAGTAATTTTCATATTATTAAGTAATATGAAAATCAAAAAATTAACAAAAATTGGCTTATATATTTCTTACATGGTCTTTATCAGAGGAGTAGCAATGAATTTATTTGGAAATTATAGGTATTAGTATTAGATGAAGCTGATAGATGTTTAGATATGGGTTTTGAACAAACTATGAATTCTATTATCGAAAATCTACCTTCAAAACGACAAACCCTTTTATTCTCTGCAACACAAACAAAGTATGTATATTTAAAAATAAATAAAATATAATCTTTCATTGTTTTGATCAGATTATGTCCATGTTACATTTGAACAGATCTGTAAGAGATTTAGGTAGGCTAAGTTTGAAAGATCCTATGTACGTGTCGGTTCATGAGCATGCTATATATACCACACCTGAAGCACTTCAACAAAGTTATGTTGTTTGTACTTTAGAAGATAAAATATCAATGTTATGGTCATTTATAAGGAATCATTTAAAACAAAAGATTATTATATTCTTTTCCAGTTGTAAACAGGTATCATTTAATATAATAATATTTAATATAACTGTTTTCATTTAAAAACCCAAAGTAATCATGATATTCGTTATTTTTTAGGTAAAATATATATATGAAGCGTTTTGTCGATTAAGACCTGGCATAAGTTTATTAGCACTTTATGGAACTTTACATCAACTTCGAAGGATGGAAATTTATGAAACTTTTTGTAAAAAACAATTCGCAGTCTTATTTGCTACTGATATTGCTGCTCGTGGATTAGGTATAGTAGAAAACTATTTATTCGTGTGAATATTACAAAAATTTGGAAACTTTATTCAATGATTATAGTTCTAATAAATTTTAGATTTCCCTGCTGTGAATTGGGTTGTACAAATGGATTGCCCTGAAGATGTAAATGCATATATACATCGTGCTGGTAGAACAGCTCGATTTCAACGAGATGGAGAATGCTTATTAGTTCTATTACCTTCTGAAGAAAAAATGGTGGAGAAACTTAAAGAACGAAAAATTCCAATATCAATGATACAGTAATTTAAAATTATTTTTTAAATAAATTATATTCATAATATTTTATATGTATATATGTATATTTAAATAAATAAGTAATATTCATTTAGAATTAATCCAAACAAATTACAATCTCCGCAACGTAAATTAGAAGCACTATTGGCAAGAGATGTTTCATTGAAAGAAAGTGCTCAGAGAGCATTTGTAACATATATAAAATCAGTCTTCTTAATGAAAGATAAAGAAATTTTCAATATTCATGCATTAAATACTGATTCATTTGCAAGGTAAAGCTCTACAAATTTGTGTAATAATTAAATTGGTATATATAATTATTGTTTCATTATGTTGCGATTGACTTGTATATTTAGATCCTTAGGTTTAGCTATACCTCCAAGAATTCGATTCCTTCAAAGAATGGAACAAAAACGACAACCATCTAATAAATTTATTGAAGGAACAAAACAATTAACTGTCGATAGTGGCTTAAATCACGATAGAAATGAAGTAAATATTAATGACTGTAAAGACAACGAAGAACGAGGAATTACATCTGAAACAATGAACCCAAATGATTTTACACTTGGTATAGAAATGAATATCAAATTTTATTAAATTATATACTCTTTTTATATTTATTTGATACAGTAATCATTTTCTTTTCCTACATAGATGATAGTGATAACAGTGATATATTAACTGTAAAACGAAAAAATATAGACCTTGATGATATACCAATTTCTGTCAATGAAAAAGAAAACGAAGGTTTAAGCAAAAAAAAAGCAGTTACAAAAGCTGCAATAGCTAAAAAAATTCTTCGAAAAAAAATAGTACCAAATAAAAAGATTAATTTTGATGATGAAGGAGAGGTTGACTGATTTGTTTTATATTTATTAGAATTTTAATACATACATATATAATTATAACATATTCTTTTTTATAGGAGTTAGTAAATCCCACTAAAGTTAAAATCTCAGACTTAGCTAAACAATATGAAAATGAAGACGATTCTGGAATAAACATAGAAATAGCTAAGCAGGTATTGCGTGAAGAAGATAAGTTTGATAAACAACGCTTTAAAGAAAAAATAAAAGAAAAACATAAAGAAGAAAAACGAAAATTAAAAGTTTATAAAAGAAAAGTAGATGAAGAAGGTAATCAAGATAAAATTGAAGATACTGAAGACAATTCTGCTAGCGATGATGAATGTAATGGTCCAGATTTGTCTTGGTTACCTGATCCAGATAAAATTTATGGCAAGCACGAAGAAAGCTATAAAGGAATTTCAGATACTTTGAATATACAGGAAAGTGAAGAGGAAAGCCAAATACATAGGTGTGCATTTTAATATTGGACATTAAAAACATTATATCTACAAAAATATATTTATTTTATTTTTAGCATTATTTTCATCTTTGGTAATTATATTTTTGTTACAGACCATCTAAAAGGAAACTAATAACACAAGATGAATATAAAAAGAAAAAGAAGAAACAAAGAGCATCTCTTGAAATGGATAATGTAAATTTAAAAGCAGATGAGGAACTAGCATTACAACTTTTACAAAATTAGATTATTATACATAGATCAAAATTTTAATATTTTATATTCTATGATACAATGTTGTTAATAATATTAAATGTCTGCTATCTAAATATCTTGTCACTGAGATAAAATAAATAAAATCCACTAGTATATTTTACTATAAATTATTTCTTCAATGATTTACCATTACGATAGAACTGTTAAGTATATGTATAAACACTATATAATTGCAAGAAAATATTTTTAATGAGATGCAAATAAAAAGATTTACATCTCAAACACGTCCTTGTAAGAGTAATTACAATATTTAATTTCTATTGATACTAGCACTTATAATATATATTTTACAAAATTTAACTTTTAATAATTCCATGTATGATACCATTTTATATTACATAAAATATTACTATATTACAAGTATCAAATTTGTCACTTTACTTAAAAACTGCTTTGTATAATTTTGTGCGATTTACACAATTGTAGAGAATTTCTTTTAAACAAAAAATATGGTTATTGCTATCAATGATATTCTAACATTGTACCAAGCAATGTAATATCCTTACTAAAAAGCAAAATTGAATACATACGTACATTTCTACATTATAATGTTAGTTTTTAATATGATACATTTTATCAGTCTTAATTAGATGCTATTTTAATATGTTTCATTATAGTATCAATAACTTCTCTACTTGTAGCTTCTCCACCAAGATCACGAGTATGGATACCTTGGTTAATAGTTTTATTAATGGCATTCTGAATTAAAATAGCATGATGCTTATGTCCAAGATGACGTAACATATCAACGGCAGCATTTAACATTGCAATAGGATTGGCAATATTCTTTCCAGCAATACCTGTGCCAGTATTTCGAGTACCTGGTTCAAACACTGTATAATGATCACCATAATTTTTACCTGCTAATAATCCAGCCCCACCTAACAAACCACATACTACATTTGATACAATTGCTCCATATAAATTGGTTGTTAATACAATATCAAATTGATGTGGATTGGAAACCAATTGCATACAAGTATTATCAATAATCATATCATTATGAGTAATATCTGGGTAATCTTTTGCAACTTTCCTTGATATTTCTAAAAACAATCCATCAGAAAGCTTCATTATATTTGCTTTATGAACTGTGGTAACTTTTTTTCTTCCATTTCGCTTAGCATATTCAAATGCATATCTTGCTACACGTTCAGAATTAGTGCTTGTAATAACCTTCATACTTTCTACCACACCCTTTGCACTTTCATGCTCTAACATAGCATATTCTCCCTCTGTATTTTGTCTAACAATAACAATATCAATATTTTTATGTCGAGAATTTACGCCTGGATATGACACACAATGTAGAACATTTACATAAAGATCTAATTCATTTCGAAGAGCAACATTTCGAGAAAGTACACCAGCTTCTGTACTACGAGTTTCAATGTTTCCTTTTAATGCTACACCATTTCTACGAATTGAAGTAATAGCATAATCTAAATCCACATTATCATTTGCATTTGGATCAATGTCTACATCTTCAAAATCTACTGGTACACCTGCATAACTGAAAACCTATAAGAAAT
>NIJG01000099.1:4777286-4793937 GCA_002201625.1 Euglossa dilemma | reverse complement strand
CCTTTTAAGTAAGTACCACAATCAAAAATTACAATCAGATAGTTATACATATAATCCTAATAAAAATTAATATGAATTTATTACCAAATCTTTATATAAATTGGTAAGTAAACTCTTTAACTGCTTCCCGGCTGTTGCATTTTGCACTGTGTTCATTTCTCTTAGCGTCTTTAAAGCTTCTTTCATACAAAATTATTTAATATATCGATATGTTATATTGTAATAATTTTTCTATAGTTGTCTTTTTTATGAAGTCAATATTTTAAATTTAATCACGTATTTGTATTGAAGCTATATTTTCACATTACAACTTCTCTTTTTTTGTTCTTTAGTTTAAAACTTTTACTTTGTTATTCTTTATCATGTCATTATATGTATTTACAGTATTAAAAAAGAATGAGCAAAGGAAAGGAATCATCACCCGCAGAAACTGCAGGAGGTGAAGAATTTAGCGTTGAAAAAGTTTTGGATAGAAGAGTAGTTAAAGGAAAGGTATGTAATTTAAAATATATGTGCAGCTTTTTGTTTATACTCATTTAAATAGTTAATTACTAATTTTTTACAATAATTTAGGTTGAATATTTTCTAAAATGGAAAGGATATTCTAATGAAGAAAATACGTGGGAGCCAGAAGAAAATCTTGATTGTCCAGATTTAATTGCACAATTTGAAGAACAACGCAAGAAAAAAGAAGCAGCTGTGACTGGCAAACGACACGAAGATAAAGAACAAAAAAAACGAAAAGGTTCAGGTGGACTTTTGCCGACAAGTTCTAAGAAAAAAATGACGGAAGAAAAAAAACCTGAAGGTCTTTAACATTTTGATATTAAATAATTTATTTAAAGGATATATAACATGATCTTTACTTTTGCATTTTAATTATATTTAGGTTTTGACAGAAATTTGGAACCCGAACGAATTATTGGTGCTACGGATTCAAGTGGAGAACTGATGTTTTTAATGAAGTGGAAAGGGACAGATGATGCTGATCTAGTTCCTGCTCGAATAGCAAATGAAAAATGTCCACAAATCGTGATAAAATTTTATGAAGAACGATTGACATGGCATAGCCCTGCTCATGACGAAGAAAGTTCAACAAAAGCTGATGCAGAGTAGCGTTCAGACTTCCGATATGCGAAAAACAATGTATAAAACATAATTTTTTTCTTAGTTGAATACTCACTAGACAAGAAAACATTCATCTGCAGTATATAAAATTATTCTATTATTGGTATACTGAAGGTTGTGAAAAACAATGTAAGTCATTATTAGATAATTAACGATTTATATTTTTATCAATTACATAAAAAAATTAATCTTAAAAACATAGAAATGGATTTAGTTAATTTTTTTGATTTGGCAGAAGTACTTCCGCTGTAATGTCAAAACAAAAAAGAAACTCGATATGTTTCTATGTTTTTGAGATCAATTTTTTTTTTTTTTATAGAATTGATGAAACTACAAATCGTTAATTATCTAATAATGACTTACATTGTTTTTCACAACCTTCAGTATACCAATAATAGAATAATTTTATATCCTGCAGATGAATGTTTTCTTGTCTAGTGAGTATTCAACTAAGAAAAAAATTATGTTTTATACATTGTTTTTCACATACCGGAAGTCTGAACGTTACTCTGCATCAGCTTTTGTTGAACTTTCTTCGTCATGAGCTGGGCTANTTTTTGGAATTTATAAATGTTTCATTCTTCTAAGATACATACTCAAGAATATAAGTTATAAAATTATTTTTATTTTTTAATTAATATTTAACTCTTTTTACATTTTTTCTTAAAGTTTTAGCTCCTCTTCGTTTATTTCTATTGAAAGAATTATTTAACTTCTGATGTCGCTTTGTTTCCCATTCTATTTGTTTATGACTTGCACCATCAGTATTAAATGTATCTGTTCCACCAGATTTACCTGTTTCTTTGCTATGCTCTTCTAATATTTCTGCAAATTTCTCCGCGGATACAAATATGTTACTATCAATTCCTTTTGAATTTTTATTCTGTTTATCTCGTTTTTTATCTTGTTTTTTTATCCATTTGTTTATATTTGATTCAGTTCTCTTACTCAAAATATTTTCAGTAACATCATCAATGTTTTCATCAATCTCTAAATCACTTACATCATCATCATCATCATTTATGTTCAAATCAATGTCACTCAAGTTTTGTAATTCATTATCTGAATCACTGTCTTCATCCAAATTTTTATTATAATCTAAATCATCGTGCATATCACTTGCTTCACTTTCAATGCTACTAGCATCATCAAAATTGTCCTCTTCTTTATTATCTATATAATAAATTTTTTATATATTAGCATGACAAGTTCAAAAATAAATTTTAAGTTGAAAAATAAAATGTATATTTGTATACCCTTTTTCTTTCTACCAGTTTGTAAGTCAGCAGCAATATCTAAATCTTCAAAATCTTTACCATCTGTTAATCTATTTAACATATCGTCAAATTCTTCACTATTAACACTTTCTACATCATCATCTTCTGCTTTAAATTTATGTTTAGATTCTTTTCTATTTTTTAAATATCGATATAAATATAATTCATCAACCGGGATACGTTCTTCTTTTTCATTAATGTATAATACACTGTCAACTGGAATACATCTAATACCTTTCGGTGTATATCCTGCACGTTGTGCTAAAGGATCATTTTTTTTCTGCATTTTCTTATTTTCTAACTTTTTTGGATTTTTGAAAACATAACGATCCAAAAAACGCATTAAAGATAAATCTGCTAGTGGATCTCCTGTATAATCAATTTATTTTCCTAAAAGTACAAATAATATGTATTACTTTTTTAATATCAAATACGCATATATAATAACATTGTGTTATAAAGTACAATACCTTCAAGAATAGTATTTGCAAATAATGCAACACTTGGATGATAATGTTTAGATAATGTTATTAACTCTGTGTTTAAACCTTTAGTTATTCCAGCATAAGTAGGATTACGACAAAAGGGATCATATTCTTTCTGTGTATTAATATCAATCTTCATGCTATTTTCTATTTTAATTTCAGATTCTTTATTTACATTGTGTTCTGATATAACATTTGTTAATACAATAGAATCTTCTAATTCACGTTTATCGTCAGATAAATAAGAAATTTCAGAATTTAAAGAATTAACTTTAGATTTTGAATCTTCATTTTCAACTTTAATATAGTCTTGCGGTTTTAATAATAAAGTTTTTAATTCCTTATGAGTGTGTAAAATTTTGGATATTACATACAAAATAGCACAAGCCATGTTTGCTGGGAAATATAGTGCAACTTGTAAACTTCTTTTAATAAAAGAATATAAACGTTGTTTATTATAATCATTTTGAAGAATTCGGAACAGTAAATTAAGAAGTAATGCACGTTTATTTGCCACTCCAATTTGTGGATCTAATAATTTCCGATAAAAAGCAGAATAAAATCTATTTGATTGAACATCATTTTTACCTGTAATCTATACAAATGAAAAAAAAAAAGGATAAAGTCAAGTACTGTATAATGAACATATTATAATTGACATAATTACCTGATACAATAAATTGAGTGCATTTAAAGAAACATTCAAAGATCCAATATGTACAACTTTATATACAGAATCTATATGATCATTCAATATATTTGAATCTAATTTTGCAAATGGATATGCTCTGTTTACACCAGTTAAGATTGCTGCCATCATTCTGCAATCTGGTTCTCCTCTTTTTAAACAAGCTTTAAAGAAAGCAAAGTAAACTTCAATAAGTGTAGAAGCAATTTTCTCATCGTCGTTATTTAAAAGAAGTTGTGTTAATAAACATATTGCATAATATTGTGCACGTTGTGCTACATTTTTCCTAAATAACAATTTTTCAACTTCTCGTAGTACAACAAGTTTCATACTGGGATGTTCGTGTAACAATTTATTTAAACAAAATATAACTTTTGATCCTATTTTACTACTTGGATCTCCTATTTTGTTTACAATGAATTCTAATAATTTATGTTCTTGTTCACCATTTCCTATTAATAAATCTGTCATTACTGATATTGCAACTTCACGATTTGCATCTACTGTATCAGATGCAATGGTAGCTAAAGACATTACAAAACGTTCATATTGTTCACGTAATTGGTCTTCAAAATACCAATGAGCTATTAATTTTTTTCTAGATATGTGTGATTTAATAAATGTGTCATTAGACATAAATTTATCGACTTCATTTAAATTTTGTTCTTCAAATTTAAGCAATTTAAATTTAGGATGAAGAAGATCTAATAGAAACAAATCCTTTAAAGATTTTATTATCATATTGCATTGATTATGTTTTGCCACACGTACTTGATTTATGAGCATTGTAAGTCTAGCTAAATTATATTTTGGATTATCTTGCACTAACACAATGGCAGCTGCTACTTTATCAGAGGTTGTACCCTGCGTTAATGCTGTTTTTAACCATACTGTTTCTGAATCAGTATATTTCGATTGTTTTAATTGAAAAGCAGATGTTTCTGCATCCAGATACTTTTTTGCTTCGTCTTTTAAACTCAATATTTCTGCTTCAGATTTAGAATGTTTATATGGCTCCTCTCCTTTAGAATATTCTTCATACCATTTATCACTCTTCTCATTCATCTCTGTGAATCCCTTTTTCATTTTATTAAAAATTCTAATATTAATTAAACAATATGTTCACAAATATGAAAACAGTATATATTTTCTAAGAAAATATTTTTATTTCATGGTTAACCTTAATCACGTTAGTAAATTTACTATAATCTAAATTCTGATAATATATGATGGCCATAAATATTTATTAGGAATAACGATATTTAATAATATACACTCCGTTAATATTTGATCACAGTAATAAGAAAGTAAGAATGAGTTTTCGAATAAATACATGTGTATGCAACACAAATTCCATTAAATTGCCATATTAAACACACGTGACCACCGAAAGACTGTGAAGTGCTACACGATGCGCAAGAAATATAAAAGATCTCGCACTTGTGTCTCTTGCGGAACGCATAATGATTTACATACAACACTGCGCAATACTACAAGTATTTTGTATTAATATTCAAGTATTTAGTACTATCTATCATTGATGTACGTCTTTTTACCGTAGTAGAACCGAAATATTTTAAAGAATACTATTAAAAATGACTTTAAATACATTTTAAAGTACATTTATGTTCTTATCAGTAAAATATAAAAAATTGTGTTAAAATTAAAATTTACAGCAAAATGTACAAGAAATTTATTTATTAACATAACATTAATAGCTTATGAAAAAGATTTATTTATATATTTTAAAGCTGTACAAACTTTTTGATACATATTTTTATAAATTTATTCAATTTTATTTTATGTATCAAGCAGTTTGCATACTTTTTCTTCTTTTCACTTTATTGCCATCTGATATATTTTTAATTGTTCTTTTTTGTGAGGAAGTAGGACTAGTCTGTCCAGTTTGAAAATTCCCATTTTGTAACGATATATCTTCGTCTAATTGATCATGCAGAACAAGAGAGCTAAAATTAAAAGGTTCGAAACCTTCTGACAGTGTTTTTTCACGCAACATCCGTGCTTCCTTTTTTAATAATTGTTTATTTTTCTGTTTACTTTTATTTTTCTTTTTTTTTTTTAATTCGTGTTTCTTTAATGCAGTAATATCTGAATCGTTTTGTGTATTTCCATTTTCTTGTGTGTTATTTAATTGTTCTACATTAATTGAAATCTCTTTTATTTCTCCATTTATAGAAGTATTCTCTTTATTTTTCGTTTTTTTCATTGATCTAGAAAAAGAAGAAGAAAAAAAAAATGAAGAATATAAACAATTTCATACCACAATATAGTAAAATTTTAACACTACATTTTTCAGTTAACACTTACATGTTAAGTGGAATTCCAATTTGTACTGCTAATCTATTATATGCTGCTTTTGTATCTTTTGCAAATGATACATAGGCTCTGTATGTTTTAAGTACATTTCCAACATTATTCCAATTCCATGCTTGTGATAAATGATGTGGGTAAATAGTTCGTAATAATGAAAAGAAAAGGCAAATATACCTTTGTTTAACCTCTTTTCCTATTTCATTATTATCTGTTGTAACAATTTGTCCATTTTCAACTCTATACATATCAGATAATTTTTGAAACGTACTTATAGTATTTTTGTATAATTTTTTTTCCATTTTTATTCTTACATCAGTATGTTTCTTATCAGAATGAACTAATCGACTATTATTATAAAAAGTTGTTAAAAATTCAAGTGCGTATCCACGACGAAAAGACCTTACAGTACTATCAAAAGCAAAGTCCACCTATAAGAATAAATGTATATTGTTTGGAATCCTTTGCATCTTTACTAATATAAAAACTACAAATTTACCAATAAAGAAGCTAGGTGCCAGTTCCCCTCCCATTGTAATTGTAAAATACTTTTAAATAATAAAGGTGATAATACACAGTCTCTTCTTTTAAAAAATGCTGTCAAATTTTCTGCATAAATCTTACTTATTGCATCTGTTGATATATTAGCCTGCTGTATACACCTCACGAGAAATGTACAACATTCTGCTAATTTATCGCTCATTTCATGATAAACTGACGTGGTTCTTTCTCCTTTCTCAATTAAAGCCTTAAAAGTATACGTTTGAATTATGTAATAGATGTACAATTATACATTTATAATACAATTATACAATTACAATTACCTTTAATATTACTGTTAATAATTCTTCATCAACATTTTCTGTATCTTTGAATTTTTTAATTGCTGATAATATTTTTAAACAAGATCGAACTCGATCTTGTAGAGGTTTCTGATGAGGATCTTTAATACAATATTCCAACAATGTAAAAAGAGGAAGTAACATATCAAGTACAATTGCCATTGATGGAGCACATTCTAAATAAGTTTCTAATAAATCTATAACTCGAATTCTAAAATGAGTTAATGTTTGGGCTGATTTTTCTTGTTTTTTAGTTCGCGATTGACGATTTTCCCGAAGAATTCTAAATGCTGCTGCTAATGATTCATCTAATCGTCTTCCTTCTTCTTCATCAATGTTATCTACATTTATATCTTCATCATCAGTTTGAACAGAAGCATCACCCAATGCTTGCCTTACAGCCATTCGTAATCTATCAGTTACTGTTTCATCTTCATCTTCATCTTCATCTTCATCATCATCATCATCTTCATCTTCATCTTCTTCATCATTTTCATCTTCATCGCCATCTTCATTCGTTGATTCTTCATTTGAATCAAAGTCATTATCTGATGAAATTTCCATTTCATTATTAATATTCTCTTCATTACTTTTATCGTCAGAGTCGCTATCCGAATTTGATTCTGATTCTGATGAATTTTCTTCTTTCTCATTACTAAAACCATTTTTTGTTACAAGTGGTCCTTTATCATCTCTTACATCTAACACCTAGAAATAAAAATTTCAAAATATAATAGTCACTAATTTTCGAAGTACATTAATGACGTTTACATACCGCTAATATTTGATGTATAGCTGTTGGTGTAACATAAGGGCAAATATGTGGAAAAACACATCCTACCAATGATCGTAATAAATGACTATTTTTAGAATAGAAGGACAATAACAAATCAACAACTACTTCTACCCATTCAGGTTCATCATCTTGTTTTTTATTACTATTAGTTTTATGTTTCTTAGATTTTTTTAGTAGTCTTTCATAACAACTTTCTAGTTCATTTATGGCCATAATTGCCATTTGTGAATCTGAAAATAGTTGTAAACCCATGTGTAAATTCATTGTATGAAATACTGGTACAGCTTCTGTCTTCCTTGAATTATTTTCTAAATATTTAATTAAGCATATGACTTTTTCCCAAGATTTGTTTGCTTCGTTCCCTAATGAATTTCTTAATTTCAAAGTTTGATTTTTTAGATGCATGTCTAAAAAGTGAACTAATTCACTTAATATATTTCTTAAATCATTTAACCTTGGTAATTTATGATCTAGTGCATGATAAAATGTTTCCTTAAATTGTGCTATAAACAAAAATTTACAATTATAGAAATAGAAAATTTAATATATATAATAATATTAAGTATAAAAATAATAATTACGAGCGAGATCTACTCCAACATTTGGCATTTCACATAATCCATAAGTAAATAAAAACTTCAACTGATCTAATCTCCATTCTTTATCCACAAGTGTTTTAGGATGTCCCATTAATCTAATAAGATACAACAAATTAATTATATTTTATTTATAATTAATTATTTACACGCGCGCGCGCGCGCACACATACACACATACACGCACACACACACAATTGCATCACTTTATGAAATGTTAAATACCTTGTTAATAAATGTGCGGCATAAATTCTTTCAGCATTTGTCCAAAAAGATTCTACCTTGGTATTTAATTTGTTCCTAGGTATTGTATTTTCAATTATATCTCTGTATATTTTTGATACTTTCTTTATACCATCTAAGTTTAAATTTGCAGTAAGCATTTGAATTACTTTTTTATCTATAGTATTTGATAATATAAATTTGAGAATCTGTACAACTAAATATTCATCAGTTTTAGATGGTTTTGTAAATTTCTGATCTATGTGAGACCAAAAATCAATAATAAGGTCAATTGTTACTAAATTCTCACAGAATAATTTGAATATTGGATGATGACATGATATAATTCTGGGTAAGTCCTGAACATTAGTAATATGCAATTTATACATTTTTTTAATGAATAATTTGTAAAAATAGAATTATAAATAGTACATCATACTTACTAATAATACTTTCACTATATCATTCATAGTCTCCGTGGCAATAATATTTTCTGTGCCAAAATATTTTTTTGAAAATTCATTTATAAGCGATGGACATTTGTTTTTTATTACTAATAAAGCATAGAATGAATCTAATGTTTGTTTTGTCCATGGTTTACCAAATTCTTTTTCAATAACTGGCCAAACTGATTGTTCAATACATTCAGTATCAATTTGATTCACAAATTCAACAAGAAATGAAACACAAACAATTGATAAATAACTACGTTGTTTGCCTGCATCGATGAGATCTTGTACAATTTGTAGTTGTAATTCACAAGTATTATTTAAAAGTATTTTAGATCTTATTAATGTTCCATATGCTAATATGCGTCCCATATAAATATCACCATTTTCCTAAAATGTTACAGTTAATATTAAATATAAAATATTTAGTATTGCAATCTAACTCAACTTGATTTTCCTTACACTTTTACTATTACTGTTTACAGGATGTAATTCACTGTTAACTATAGATAAAAATTGTTCAACAGACGTTTCTGGATTCATTATTAAATAAACTGTCAAAGTTGTATAAAAACCTATTCGTGAAGATTTTTTTGATGAACCTAAACTTCGAATAAGTCTTTTTATAGCATATTTAAATTCTTGACTATTACTCTGTTCCTAAAATATTATATTTATAATTAATTTTTCGATTAAGAAAGTATAACCATTTCTCACACTACATAAATAATGTCTTATTTTGAGGTTATCTTTAAATAAACACTTACTGAATTTTGTTGAATTAAATACTTTAATAAGGCAATTCCACCGTGTATTCTTTCAGATTCTATTTCATTTTTCAAATTTGTAAAATAATCAAGAATTGTACAATCCATTTTATTTGTATTCTTCATTTCAGAGTCATTTGAAACAACCTCTACCATGTGCATAGTCTCATCTGCCATCTTGCTTTGTTTCAACTAAAAACTACGCTAATCTAATAAGTATCTAAATTAAAAATATATGAAAACAATTAAACGAATTAGTATTTTAATAGTCATATAATAATAGATATCTAAATGATAGAAATAATGGACTGAATGAAAAATTAAGAAGACATATTTCATTTTTGAATTACGCAGATTATTAGTTATTTTCCTTAAAAATTTCATACCTTTGTACAAAATTATTGAATCACTATTAATAAAAATTTGTAGTAATATTATGCAATTCAAGTACATAAATAAGTTATTTAAAAAAGAAAAAACGTATTATATTTTAATTATTAAGGAATTGATAACAATAGTAATAGTAATTATGTTTTTTATTATAAACTTTCAATCATTTCATAAAATATTGTGAAAATTCACTAATACAAGCAACGATTCTAAATGAAGTATAGTTAGTTTGAACGATATAGTGAAGTCATAAAATCAGTCAAACGCTAAAGTACAAATGTTCCGATTTCCGAAACAGCAACTTAAGATATTTTAGAGAGATAAAGAGCTTGAGCGTCAATCAATGCCGTATGATGTCGATTTGAAATGGGTTCTTCCGTTACTGGATATTTGCTGATAATGGTTTACGAAGAGTTAACGTTCTTCTAAATGTTTGAAATGTTAAATAGAATTTGATGATAACAAATTGTTAACGAGTAGTAGTTAATGAATTAAGTTGAAATTGAAAGTTAATCAACAGTTTTTTTCTGTTTTACTGCTTGGCGTTAAATACCTACAGTTACAAACTGCAGACGGTCCTGAGTATCGGCAACATCAATGGTGTCATTTTGGCATCAATTGGGGCCACCTCTAGATACAATAATTTACGACATAACTATATTGCTCAAATCAACTATAAGTTTCTATAGATTCACGATTTTAAATTTTTTAGTGATTAGAAAAGTGCCATCTTGAACATAGTATCGCACTCAACCCGCGCGGTCCCGGTCAGTTTCGTGCATCCAATATGGCTGGACGAGGTGGTTACGAAGATTCAAGGCAAGTATAGGTTACAATTTTTCTCGTGTATAACAATTATTGAGATTTTCCAAAACAGAGCAAGGGTAATGTCTAATTGGTGCATCGAACTGGTGAATAAATGTTTTTTTCCTACAATAATTTTGCAAATTTAAGGTTAAGTGAGTTTCGATTAGAGTGCAGCCAAGCACCTTGCAGATATGGTACCTTCCACACGCGGCTTTATTTTGGCAGGCCAAACAATGGTGTATTTTAGTCGTAGTATTATTAACAAGGATATTAATTTAAAATTTATGCAATACATGCAATTTATTTGTTTAAAAATACTATTTCTTGCGACACACAAGAGTGATTGATTTCACATAATTCATTAAAATATATGCTTGAGAAAATTAGTGCCTAAATAAGTGTCAGTAGTGAAAATTTCTTCGTATCATTATACTTTTGTAATCTTCAAAAGTGAATACAAAGTATTTTGTAATTTTAAGAATATGAAATGATTACTTCATATCAATTCTAAAGTGCTTAGTGTTTTTTGCTATTTTTGATTAAATAAGGTTAAAGAATAATGAAATGTGAAAGTGGTATTTCATTTTCACGAAAATAATCGTTGTGTACAATTTGTATATAGTTCTGAACGTAAAATATTTATATAAAATAATATCTTATGTGATATAATTTATTTATGTATATAAATGTAAATTATTTTTGTACAGAGATTATGGAGGTACATATCGAAGTGGCAGAAAGCCATTACCAACTGAACCACCTTATACTGCATATGTAGGAAATTTGCCAAATGGGATTGTACAGGGAGATGTTGACAAGATCTTTAAAAAACTTAATGTTAAAGGAATCAGATTGGTTAAAGACAAAGACACTGATAGGTTTGTATAACTCTAATTAATTATATTAATTGCATAACTTCTATTATAAGTAACAAAATCTTTTTATGTTATACAATTTTTAAAATTATCTGACTCTTTATAGGTTTAAGGGTTTTTGTTATGTTGAATTTGAAGATTTGTCAGACCTAGAGGCAGCATTGGAAATGGATGGAGCAGTAGAAGTAGATAAAAGTATCATTAAAATAGATGTAGCAGAGAACAGAAGAAATGAACGAGGAGGTGGTTTTGACAGAAGAGGTCGTGGTGGTGGTGGCATTGGAGGAGGCTTTAGAGGAAGAGATGGTGGTCGTGGTGGATATGGTGATGATTTTAGAAGCAAATCTATGTATTCTAGTAAGCGTTATGCTTTGCATAACGTATATCTTAAACAATTGAAGTTTAATATTATAAACTAATTTAATTAATACAATAGTTACTATTTGTATAAGGTCAACCGTCTTACGGAAGACCTTACACTTCGAAAGCCGAACCCGCTGTAACGAGAATATAACTTCGAGTTCAGAGAAAGAAATTAGTGTTCAGTTCTNAAGATTCATTACTACTATAAATTAAAATTCAATATAACAATAATGTGCAGGAGGTTATGTAAGTCAAGGTCAAGGCCAAGGCCAAGGTCATGGTCATGGTAGTAGACAAAGTAGTACATGGGACATGAAGGGTAATCGAGGTAACAGTAGTCAATTTAATGATGATGCAGGAGGTGGAAATCGAGAATGGTTGCATAATGCGCCGTCTAGATCATATGGCAATAGACCACCTCCGCGTGGAACTGGACCTGAAAGAAAACCATTTCATGACGAATCATATCATAAAGATCCACCACCAGGTTTGTTTGTATACAAACATTTTACAGAGATACATTACCTATGAAATGATAAAAAGTAATTTTAATGTTGTTATTACAGCTGAAGCAAGTGGAAGAAAACGTCTGGTATTAGCACCAAGAACAATTCAAGATCCTATAAATGCAATTGCAGAATCAAGTAAATCAAGTTCAATTTATGGTGGAGCAAAACCTCGGGACGAAAAAATTAATACTAATAATACTGACAAGTAAACACATTATCATTGCTAGTTTCTGATTCCCTAAATTTTAGGGAAAGGAACTTTCCCAACAAAAACATTTGGAAACCAATACAAGATCCCTTAGTTTCCTTAAGTGTAGTGGGGAGAATCTCTTCAGAGATGAAATTGTAATAATTTTTACTTACCCCTAAGGGGAGTCTTCCCCACAATAATGATAAAAAAGTGATTTAATGAGATTTTTAAGTTCTACGCATTTGGCATTTTTAATTAAGAAAATTTTTCATCTAGTGTCCTTTCCATTCATACTAATTTCTTAGTTAAAAAGATGTAATGTTAAATTGGGAATTTAAAGTAAAAGTCGTGTGCATCATGCATGCTCCAGTAATATTGGTTATGTGTAATTATATGTATATACATATGATCAATCGTATCACGTATGTATATNGAATAATGATGGTGTATAGAAAATACATTTTAATATTCACGTCAATTTCATGTTGGGTGTTGTATCAGTTTATAATAATAATAATGATTTGATTCTGCAAAAACTGATCTTAATAATATTGTACTCAAATAATCTTTATTTTTAAGAGTACAAGATATTATCCTTCATTTCATTTCCTTCCTTATAATTTTTATATTTCACTTTAATACCAATCATTGTACGTGCTTATTAAAATGATTCATGAATAATTGTTTAATATGAAAAATCATATTTGATTAAAAAGATTAAATAATTATTTACATGCTTGTGAAATAATGACAAACAATTATAAGAAAAAAAAAGATATTTGAGTGTTTGAAAAAAAATTATGCATCACTAAGTGGTATGAGGATAATGTGCCGATTATTATTACGCATTAATATTGTGTAACGAATTAATTAACTACGCTAGCAATAAATGCCGATCACTTGAAAAAAATATCGATGGTTATAAGATAATAAATAAAGAAAAACTTGATTTAATGACAAATACTATGTAAAACTATGCTTGTATATGATACTATTTCCTAAATAAAGTAGTCGTTTGCCTTGTACTCACGTAATGTATCTTTAGAAAATTAAGAAATAGAAAATAAAATTTATGTGTAATTTGAATTGTGAACAATATGTAACATTAATATATTTTGTAAGTTACTCTTAAATAAGGTAATTTAATGTTTAATTTTAACATAAACTTTTAAATATAAAACGTATATATGAATATAATTAAGTAAAATCAATTATATCTTGCATTAAAAATTATTTATGCCACTAAAATTTGTAATATAAAAACAAAATTATGATCATAATACTCTTTAGAAATACCAAAGTTTATTTCGGTAGCCACGCCTAAACTTCTCCCTGATTAAGAGCCCCCCTCCTTTTCTGCTTTATGACACAGTCATACCGTAACATTTCCTGTATAGTCGGTACAATATCTTTATTTCATACCTAATGAACCTAGAATAGAAGTGTATAATTTTGTTACACATAATTTTGTTCATTGTTCAATGCATGCTGTTAATAGGAAAGTGATGTCGATTAAAGCAGAGAATTTTAAATTTAAATAACCTATTATCCAATTTATTCATGATATATGTTTTGAGTATGATCGTAATCTTGTTTTCTGTCACAATACAGCGGTTGTTAGCTTGAAATTTAGTTTTGGGTTATTTTTGATAACATTTAAAAAACACTACACAATCATATTAATTACTTCTTACTGTTAGGTCGAATTAATATTAAAAAATGTCCAGTGAAAGTGTAAAAACGGTAGGTATTGTACAATTAAAATGATAATTTATAAGATATTTTTATGTTCTTCTTTTTATTATGAAAAAAAAATTCCTATTATTCAATAAATATTACAATGTCTTTTTAAATCCTATAAAATATGAATTTAATGTATAATTTTAATCAACTTTAATTTTTATTTTACTTTCAATAGTTTGCTAGTCTTGAAACACCAGGATACGTGGGATTTGCAAATTTACCTAATCAAGTGCATAGAAAATCAGTGAAAAAAGGTTTTGAATTTACACTTATGGTTGTTGGCGAATCTGGACTTGGAAAATCTACTTTAGTAAATAGTTTATTTCTAACTGACTTATATCCAGAGCGTGTAATTCCTGATGCTATAGGTAAATTAAACCTTGTTTGTATATTTATTAATACATTTGTAATGTTACACATTGTAATTAATATATTGATATTATTTATAAATAGAAAAAACTAATCAAACTGTTAAACTTGATGCTTCAACTGTGGAAATTGAAGAAAGGGGTGTTAAACTTAGATTGACTGTTGTTGACACACCTGGTTATGGAGATGCAATTGATAATACTGATAGTTTTAGAGCTATTATACAATATATAGATGATCAATTTGAAAGATTTTTACGTGACGAAAGTGGTTTAAATAGAAGAAATATAGTAGATAATAGAATACACTGTTGTTTTTATTTTATTTCGCCATTTGGTCATGGGTAAGATACATTAATTACAATTTTATTTTATTACAATATAATCAAAATATTAATATCTTTTTATTCATTTTACATCTACCAGATTAAAACCTTTAGATATAGAATTTATGAAACAACTTCATAATAAAGTTAATATTGTGCCAGTAATTGCAAAAGCTGATGTACTTACAAAAAAAGAAGTATTGCGTTTAAAAAAACGAGTTATGGAAGAAATTGAAGGGAGTGGTATAAAGATTTATCCATTACCAGATTGTGATAGTGATGAAGATGAAGATTACAAAGAACAGGTTAGACAGCTAAAAGAAGCTGTTCCCTTTGCTGTATGTGGAGCAAATACTTTATTAGAAGTAAAGGGACGAAAAGTACGTGGACGATTATATCCATGGGGTGTAGTAGAAGTTGAAAACCCTGATCATTGTGATTTTATAAAACTAAGAACAATGTTAATGTATGTGGTATTCATTGAAAAAAATATATTAAGGATTACAAGTAATTTTATTATTTATTGTTTTCATATGTTTGTAGCACTCATATGCAAGATTTACAAGAAGTAACTCAAGAAGTACATTATGAAAATTATCGTAGTGAAAGATTAGCAAAAGGTGCTCCTGTGCCACCTCGAAGACAAACGTAAGTATCAAGTTATAATAGTTAAAAAATATTTTAAATATATTTTGTAATTAATTTCTATTTTTTTTTTATTAACAGAGTTGCAGAGTCTGAAAGAAGTAATTCTGTATCGGAGAAAGATCGTATTTTGCAGGAAAAAGAAGCTGAGTTACGACGAATGCAAGAATTAGTGGCAGTAATGCAAGCACAAATGCAACAGCAACAACCATAATTATATAAAACTTCTGCACAAATGTGTGAAGAAAAATCAATTCTTCACCATTACGGGTGCCAAAAACTTATATTAAATGATTAATGTTATTCACACAAGATACAATTTTAAAAAATTTACCATTTTTAAGAGTTTATTTTTGACATACATAATTGGAAAACACATGTCTTTAATTTAATATCTTTATTTTTAATGAGTAAATTAAAAATGGAAATCAGTGTTTTAACAAAATTAAAAAGGAAAGTAAATTAAAAGTACAGAAGAATAAATATAAACTACAATATAATAATCATACAACATAGAAATGCGTAATAAGTGCCTTGCATATTCTCTTTTAATAGAACAATTTACAGATTTCATTATTAAAATGCAAATATGAAAAATATAATAATCCATTTTATAAAATAAAGCTGTTATAAAAAATTTGTACTTTTAAAACAACAAATGTAGTACAATTAATATTCGATAAATTCTCATATAGTATTGAAATATAAAATGTAATAAAATATGCAGAATCTTTCAAATATTATAGAAAAAAATCTGATTTCCAAATAAGTAAAAAGTTTTAATAAAGTAACATATGAATCCAATATTAAAATGGTATTTATAAGTTGTATAAATGCATATATATATATATATA
>NIJG01000099.1:4744269-4770462 GCA_002201625.1 Euglossa dilemma | reverse complement strand
AGTTTTATTTCGATATTTGCTATGAAAGGTAAAATTGAACACCTTTCTTTTTAGGCACTTTGTGATATTGTGATAAATATTCATTGTCAAATATCCTATATATATATATCATAGGAAGAAGCAAACAAAGTACATATTACACGTATTTATTCAACATTCTCCAAATTATTTGTACTTTGTGATGATTGTTCTTCACTTTCATTTTTTTTAATAAGTTGCCATTCTGCTGCAGCTTCTAATGCTTTACTTGCTAATTCTTTTAATTTTTTATTTTGCACTGTATCACTTTTTGTTAGAGCCATTAAAATTTCCATTACGTCAGTCTCAATAACTCTGGTTGCAACATCTTTTGTACTTTTTATCATATTTAAAACAATTACAATTCCTCTATGTTGTAAATCAGAATTTGGATTAGCAAGTAAATAACGTAATGACTCTAACCAATCTTTTGAATCAAATATTTTGATGCAAGACTTTATACTGACTGATGTTAACATTGCTAAGGCTCCTGCTGCAGCCATGCTTGTATCTATATCTTCATCTTCGCAAAGAATGACCAGATACTTAACTCTATCATTTTCTTGTTCATAATATTTAATAGTGTCTTCACACATCATTAAATTATTCATAGTCTGTGTAGATGCACGTTTCAACATTTCATGGTCTTCATACATATATGCTTCAATTTTCTGGAAACCTCCTTCTTTTAAAATTCGTTTTCTAACGCTATCATTAACACCAGCTAAGTTGCATAAGGCCATTAGAGCTTCAAAATTTTCAAGTGCAGAATAATCTGGATTTAAAAGGTTTATAAAGGGTCGAACTACTTCCATTATTCTCTGCCCAGGAAATGCAACTTCTGGATTTATTGTAATCCCTAATCGTGCAAGAGCTTGTGATGCTTGTTTTTTCCCCTTTAATGTTCCATCTAAAGCTAATGGCAAAAGTGCTTTTGCTCCACCTTGCTGAACAACGATTCCTCTTACATCTGCTTGACTACAAACTGCATTAAATACACGTGCTATTAATTCTTTGCTATTTTGGCTTTCTGTTTTAGAAAGTGCAACTAATGCATTTGTTACACCAGCTTTAACTAGTGCTATTATTCTTTTATTTACAAAGTCTATATCATCAAATTCATGTTCTTGAGGTATATGATGTTTTGCAAATTTTGCTAATTCAATCATTTCTGGTATAAGTTCTTGTTTATCATAAGCATTACATAAATTCACTAATGTAGTAACAACTCCATAAATTACAGACTGATCTTCAGTTTTAGCAAGTTCTATCATTGCTTGAACTGCTTCAACATCTTCAATTAATTTCTCTTTAACTTCAGCGTCAAAAGTGAGATATGATAATCCTTCTACAGCCCATTTTCTCATATCCTTTTGTTTTTTAGGATTAATTAAAAATTTTCTACAAGCTTCAGCCAATCTTTTTGTTGCTCCATCAGCAAACGGTCTTATTGTAGCATCTGTACCACCTGAACTACCTAATTTACATAATCCTACTAAAGCACGTACTTTAATGGAATCGTCTTTAGATTGATACAATTTTTTTAATATATTTATGCCTTGATTAATGATTGCAGTAGCTTTATCTTTTTTAGATGCAGCAGCAACAATACATTCACAAGCAACCTTTTGTTGCAATACATCATCTGTGCCTGCCATAACAAGTATCATTTCTAAAATACCTTCTTTAGCAATTATTGTATTTCCAACATCCAATGGTCCAAGCAATAAAGTTGTTATTGCGACTACAACACGAACCTATTTAAAAAAAAAAGTTTCACGATAGAAATTAATTATAAAAGATAATAATCTATTGTATTTTTTTATTGTACTTCCAAAAATGTATTATTTACCTTAGATTCCATATCTGGTGCAAGTAATTTATCTTTAATATATTCATCAATAGCATTTCTAAATTTTTCTTTGGCTGCATCATAATACATATTTTCATAAATTCTTGCCAAACATACACTTGTTACAGTCCTAGTAGATGGTGTAATACTCATAGAAGATTCATATTTATATTCTTCAAGTTCACTTGCTACTTCCATTAAACGTTGTAAACCATGAAGTTCAACTAATCGTTCAGCCCAGTTCAATGCAGTATAGTGAATGTTGCGTATAATAAGTTCTATAATTGCATCTCTAGCTAATCCAGAAATTGTTCTGCTTGTTACACTATACAATAAACAAGACAAAATAGTATCTATCTCTTTATTGTATTTATCACACAATTCTTTATTTGGTTTTGAATCTGATTTGTTATTCATTCCACTATATGTGTTGAGTAAAGTCTACAAAATGTAGTTTTAAATTTTATTTAGCGATTTGTTTTAATACTAAAAAATAATAATTATTTATATTTATTACAGTTACTAACCTGTAAGCAATATTGAGCAGCATTTACTCTTTCTGTAAGATTACTATTAATTATTTCTAAACACCAGGGTATACCGATATGCTTTAAAATATTTTCAGTTCTTTGAATATTTTCTTTACATAATTCTGCAATAATTCGAATAGCAATTATTATTATTTCATCATGTTTCTCAAGCTTGAGCATTTTAATTATTTTAGAAACAATTTTATTATTAAACATTATTTCTGCTCCTGCTCTTTCCCGAGCAAGGACAAGTAGATTATTCATTGCTGTTTCTCGTTTTTCATTATCTTCTTTCATTTCAAAAGCTATATTCATCATTTGCGATACCTTTAACAAAATATGCCTACATGTTGGATTACATCATAAACAGATACTTTTATAATTTCAATTATTTACAAATTTTACTTAATATATAACAAACCTTGGAACTAACACAAGAATTTTGTCTATATTTTTCCTGTACAATTTCATGTAGTCTTGCAGTAGTAGACTTAATTGCTTTATTGTTAGGATCTGTAGAAATAATATATCTTGCATCACGATATGCTTCTTCAAATCTTTCTAATGCTTCTAATGCTTGACATCTGCGAAATAATGCTTTTGGATCATTTGGACATATTTTAAGAGCTTCATCACAATCTTTAATTGCTCTATCATATTCCTTTTGTTTTAGATATGTAGCAGCACGATTTTTATAATATATAGCTTTTTCAGAATTATCTTCATTTGTAAGTTTCAGTGCATTTGTATAACAACTTAAAGCTTCTGACCAATTCCCTTTATTAAATTCTGCATTGCCCTTATCTTTCCATTCATTTGCATTTGTATTTGTTATTTTTGTCATCTTTGAACGTATTTTAACTAAAAATATTATTCCTATAATACTTTAAGATTACATTCATTTTATATAATATGTACAATTTATTATTTGTAGTATTAAAGTAATTAAATTAGACTACATTGTTTATGCACTCCTTGTATAAATTTTATATAAATAAAATTTAGCAATATGCAATTATAGTACTAAGTATTTGCGAATAATATTAATATAATACTTACGCGTATGCGGTAATGTAACGTACACTAAAATGTATGAGATAAATTTCTCTGAAATATAACGAATGTATGCTTTAATATTTTGATTACCGGTTCTTCTTTCGAAAGTCTCCAAAGTAATACTGAGGCTGACATTGTTTCCACACCATGTTAAAAAAGATACAGAATCGTCCAGACGTCACTAGACTGTTGCTCGTTTATTTTAAACTACGTTCGCCCCACGAACGAATAAAAATAACACTGTTGGATTAAAATAGGTTTTGAACTCATCACAAGCGTTATCGTATTACCTATATTCCAACCATATTGATTGGATTTTATTTAATGCATGTTTCTTATAAAATTTCGAACTAAATGGTATAAATGTATATAAAATCAATATCTATTTATATCACAATATATTTTCTATTCAGAAGCGAGGTATAATCAATACATTAATATTGTACAAAAACTACAAGTTAAGGATATTGCAAATTCGCATAGATAGTATTTAAGTACATGTATATATTCATGTAAATATTGGCGCGATTTTTAAACACACATACTTACGTGTAGTTAATAAGACGATGAAAAAAAAGAAAATTCATTATATACACTAAAATATTTGTATAAAAAATTACAAGTATAATTTTTGTGACAATTGCGGTATAATTATACGAGTAAAGAAATTACAATTATTGAAAAAAGTATTTTATTTATTTTACGTTTTTTATTACATTACATTCTCCATATCGCAGTTGTATTGCAGCGATATACAATGATTTTTAATTTTTGTCTCTAATTTTTTCATTATGATGTATGGGTTTATAATTTTCCATTAGATACTTTTCATTTGTGAATTAATATTACTATTAATTTGGAAGTTATGGGCGAAATTTGAAATTTAATTTTATATTATATCGCTAATGATAAGATTATTTGTAATAGAAGTGCACATGCAGGAAAAATATACACATACACATAATTAAGCAATTCTGATGTAATAATTGAACTAATTTATAATATAATCGCAATAATTATCTATGTTACTATTATTGGACAAAATTTGTTTGTTAAATCACATTAAAAATTGAAGTGTATGTCCAAATACTCCCTTAATCAATAAAAATTAGTAATTGATTGAACTAAAGTATAATACAAATTATTTGAATAATCACCATACATACGTTAATCCATTTAAGTCGTCGCAAAAATTTTTATGATAAAAAGTTAAAAATATCGTATTTTTTGTTTAAGTTTGAAAAAATTATTAAATAGAATATACATATCTAATCCGAAAAAATTGTTAGAATTCTGTTTAAAATTTTTGTATCTAACGATGAAGATAATGTTGCATTATGTAGCCTAATGTTTCGAAAAAAGTTTAATTCCAATATTTCATAAATGTTACTCTGTTTGAATAAGGAATTTAATATTCTAATGTACATCAATATTTATGGTTTGTATAGGAATTATTTTATGTTGGCTAAGTAACATGTACCAATGTAGTCTATTGTATTTTCGATATTAAACATTGTAGTAGCACTTATATACTATACATGTTATTTTATTTATGAACCTACATGATAGTATTCGTGATTATTAAATATTTTGTGGTAACAGTTATACACGTGTCTAAATTTTGTAAACATTTTTATGAAATATATTTAAATACTGCAAAGAATTTTGAGTATATGTTTAGCAATAANATCAAAACATAAAATTATTTTATTTAGTAATGCTTCAAATATAAATCTACTACGTTTATTAATTTATGAAAATGAAACTCAATATTGCGTTAGAAAGTTTTTTTTATACAAAATTTTGTTAATTCGGTAATAAAAGTTCTTTTACTTTTTCTACTTTATACTTGAAATTATATTTTATAAATTGCACAAGTAAATCTTATATCAAAATAGATTTATTTTTAATCACAAGAGTTTCTGCGACAAACCCTGGATTAGCAGTGAATGGTGATAAGTAATTAAGAATGATCTAGAAAATTTCTAACCAGAGTCCGTTTAGAACACAGTGTAAAATCATATTAAGATAGACTACTTACATTATTACTGATTAATAAAAAAAAAAAAAAAACGTAGTACGAATGATGATAACTGAAATGTTGCGAGGTTATGATAGAAACAGAAATTTTGTTATTAACAAAATATGATGACAGAAAGATGAGTTCCTTTTATTTTAGTAGACTATTATTATTGAATGTTTCAGCTGCCTCTAGCTTCTGTTGAAGATGTTTCTTCACCTCGCTGTATTTTTAGCCATTCAACGAATTCATCAAGCATTACTGGCCCTGTAAAAAAGACATGTGTGAATTAAGTGTAAGTAATTGAAGAAATATTTATTGATAATATTACATGATTACACACATGCTCCATCTAAATCATAATTAGATAAATCATGGTTGATTGTACGAGAAAATTCTAAAATGTTGCACCACTGATCTTTATTAATCACTTTGTACTTCGATTGATCTAGGAACTGATCAAATTGTGTAAACAATGGCCAATGTTTTCCCAAAAGTAACTGTAACATATCACTTGCTGTTTCCATATCCATACTTCTTTGATCTTTGTCCTAAAATATTAGTAACATCTATAGATATATACTTATAAAAATATAGAGATACACTAAATATAATACTTACTCTAGCAAAATCATAAGCATATCTGTAAATTCCCTTAAATGTATGTGGATCATTTAATTGATTCCTTAGGTACTCAAGTTTTTGTTGTATTTTACTAATAGAATCACATTGTAAGTCCGAAAGACCCTTTAGCCATTCACTTAGTGTGAAGAAACCCATTTGTCGGGCATTCATTTTATATGCAAGAACGAGCATCACTACATTTTCAGGTTCTACACCAATGTCCTCGCAAAATTTTTCCATTCCTTCAGGCCCAAGAGTATCTGAATCATCTGGTGTTGTGTATTCTCTAAACCATGTGATACAACGTTTTTGAGAAAAAGATGAAGCGCTTGAAACATCTTCTGTTTTTGTATAACGTCTAGCACTAAAAAGAATTATTACAAAAGGGGTTATTATACCTCTATCATTCATATTAGGTGTAAGATAATATAAAAATGGTATTATTCATAAACAAATAATAGTCAATTTAAATTAGAGTAAGAAATATTTAATATAAATAAAGTATTGTAAATATTAAAATATATATGAATGGATGTAATGTATAATTTCATATCGTTCATAATATATACATATAGTATAAATTTAAAATGTTATAATATAATTTACCTAGAGGTATGTCTAAGTCTTTTTGATGGATGCCTTGATATACCCTCTTCATGGGCACTAGGTGACATTTCAATAGACGTATGATGATTTGTGCTAGAGGGCGCTCTACGNTGTATCAAAACCCTTCACATAATAGGCAAATAGAGTAAATTATAAATATAATTCTCAAAAAGAGATACTGGTAAAACTTATAATATAATTCTTAGCTTTTAAATTTTATCGTTAATAGATAAATATATATATACTTTATAAGGATACTCCCAATTTTGTTTCACTAGGAGAATCACAAAAATTAAGTATTGACAGAATTATTATAACACTCAGTACAAGAAAAAGGTGCATGAAAGTAATTTGTATACATATTCGAGTATTATATAAAGACAAATAAATTACTCACCACGCAGCAACAACGTAAGTAATATAAACGATTAAGAAGATTTAAAGGATCCGTAATATAACTGGTTTATACTGGCTAAACTGACATTTCCTTCCAGTCTTAAAAGATCGAGTTTGAGGTTAGGTACGACAATTAATCGGAGTATATCGTAATTTTCAATGTTCTTTACTTTAGCTTTAACCGCTTTGTACATGTGACGTTGCAAATAAATACCTAAGAGTTATTAATATATTTTTTAAGACGTACTGATTCTGGATTATGTTTTTAATATGAAAATAGAAAGACTAAGTTAAATAGTTATAGAGCTTATATATGCAAATTATTTTCTGCTGCGACATTAGTCGCATTGTAATACTAGATGTATGCAGAAATGTAAATCAATGATTATTACATTATAATGAAATATATAAATATATAATAAATTGAAAAGACCCTCCCTACCTTGTTCAACGAACCACTAGAACAATTGTACCAGAAATGTATTTCTCACAGTCAAAAGTCAACATTAATATAAAACTTGTTTTGCAGTTTAGTCTATAAAAATAATATTAAACATAGTGTCAGCGTCATCAAATATTTAATTAATTTATTAATTTGGATATTTTGTACTACCTAAACGCTGCACGGTTAAATAAAATTTTTTTGTAGCTCAACTTTATTTCATTTTATTGCCGTTTCGAGACAGCATGCCTTTTTCGCAGGGATACCAAATGTAGAATTCATTTCTCACTAGCATGGGCAATTAGTGAAAAAAAAATTAATATTGATGTTTCATTACTAATTTGTATCATTTTACTATCAGCATCAATTTCATATAAAAAAGATTAAAATAATTTGTAAAATTTAAACAATTTATTAAAAAATAATAATTGTAGAAGAAATAATCTATGTGATATTACTGCAAAATTATTATAGGTTTACAATTTCTATATTAAAGCTAATTCTGCATTAACAAATGAAAAAAGAGGAAATGTAATAGATGAGGACTAAACTACAGATGAAAATAAATTGATTATTTAATATCTTCTTACTTTATAATTAGGAGATCATGAATTTGCTTATTATTTCGCTTTTATTTCGAATGTTACCGATTCAGCATGAAACAGTCTTGTCATAAAATAAAATATATTTTTGAAAATATTAAATTAGTGGAGAATAAATAGTCTATTTAATAATATAATGATAGGCGGTATGGAATTCTGCCAAAAATAAGAGAAAATTTGGTTATCGGAATAGAACTCATTTTAAGATAGATATACGTACAGGAATGAATCAGTATGCGGAAATTATATCAGTTGAAATATGAAGTTTTTCTATATTTTACTTACTTTATGTACCTAATATCGATTAGTAGATTTTAAATTTCGACTGTCAGCTGCGATATTTAGTTAACATACATAACCCCAACACCTTAGCTATCATTAAGTTAGGATTTTCAGCAAATGGACAGAAGCATTTATTATATTACTTTTAATATCATTTTTATTGGTATGATCTCTACATTGTTTCATTATACATGTATGTTGCAGGAATTTTTTATTTTTGTACATTTGTAAAGTATTATGTGCGTACTGTGCGTACTGTGCACATTATGTGTGAAAAATAACGTATAACGTTATAACGATATAACGTTAAAAAAATCGAAGTCATAAGATATATAGTGCCCTATATGGCTGTTCGGTGCTTTTTTCTTTTACTATTTTCTATAATATTATACTACTGTTGCGATATGTAAAAGGCCATAAGTGCTAGCGCGTGTTCCGGTTTTCAAAAATTACTTCTTTTTTCATTGCGCAATAATCTTATGCAACAACCAAATCACCCTTTCAATTTTTATTTTCGTGTTATTACTAATTGCTCTTCCTTTGCTGCAGGTGTTTGGCATCCTAAATTTTTAAGTTTATCATGTGATTTATTTCCTAGTTTTTTTTATATTTGATTTTGCAATATATTCTATATTTTGTAATATATCCTGTATTTTCCTGTGTAATTCATTTTCAAATTTGTTTTATAATTTCTTTCGTAATTTATTTTATATACAATGTCGTGAAATATTCTGGGTTCCTTCTTATATTAGGATTTCTAATTTATTTTCGTATTTATATCTGCATTTATTTTGTATTTTATTTCGAAATATATTTTGTATTATATTTTTCCAATATTTCTAGATACCGGTCTCGATCCTCTAACTATTTCCACGTAATGAGACGCCAAAATTGGCATCGTTTGTCAGAGATTTATTTTTTAAGTGTTGTCGAAATTAATTTTAGTATAAAATGGTCGGAATTTTCAATAAATTCATCTAGATTTGCAAACACGCCACGTTATTTCGCAAGTGTCACTTTAAATACGAATAAAAGTTGGGAATATTATTTCAAATTTGGATATCCAAAGCTATTTTAACTAAACATCGTAATCAACAGTTGAAATATATTGGGTTGTTCGGATAGTCATTTCGCTTTACTTTGCACGTAGTACGTAAAAATCGCAGAAAAATTAGAATCCTATGTAAATTACATATCGTAATCAGCAATTGAAATTTAGAATCTATAGCCGAATAAAATTTTATTGTAATAATGTCCAACTCTGTATCGTATAAAATCTTTACCTTGTAAATGTTCTCTATGAATCGAACAGGTCTGTATACTCTTTCTCATTTTCCGACGTTAGCTCTTGTGTGTTTTTGTAAAGTTTTATAGAACTTTTTAAACAAGAATCAGACCGAAAAATTTGTATCCAGTGGCGCGAGACCTGCGCAGCACGCTACTGCGATCATGGTCAAGCCTTCGTAGTATTAGCTGCGACATCTCTAGTGAAAACGTGGAAATTCAGTCAACCTTTAGTTCGGATGGTAAGTAAAAGTCAATTGAGTAGTTCTTCTCAAGCTCGACGGATCAATCATGAAAACGATGATATGTGCACTGTTTTTACCGATGAATGTCGCCACTATGCCTATATTTACGCAGAATAGTTTTGCTCTCCGTATTACACACCCTGTAGTTATTGCATTTACCTTGATAGATAAATATCATATCGTGCCAATTCGTTATAATCCTATAGTTTGTATATGATGCGTAATAATGAAACGAAAGTAATGGACTTTTACGTCTGTGTGCAACCATATTTAAAACAATTTGGTATGTATTTAGATTTATATAATACTTTTTACATTGAATCTTACAGTATATTTCTTTGAAAGAATTGTGACATATTTCAAACAATTCACAGCGAAACGCGCACTTGTCAAAGAAATACGAACATTTTTAACTTCAATGTTTACGCATACGTAAGTATCATTTTAAAACAATCAGAAACGATTTAAATAGTGCTATTAATAATAAGAACATTATGATTATTTAAATTTCAGTGTTAGTAAATTATATCTGAAGGAAGTTGTCAGTAAGGCCAAGTGTTTTGTAATTACACAATTTTTTAGAGTTTTCTCGTGTTACAAGGAATTTATCTTAAAGATGAGAGACAAAGCTGAAATTACATCGCGAAAAATGAGGTTGTGTAACGAAAATGAAAATTAAAAGCAGCCTTATTTCTTTCGTCAAAAAACGTGCTATGGAACAATCGTTTCAAGTTTTGTAAGTCCTGTAAGTTTTCGATATAATTGCAAAATTAATGTAAATTAGAAAATAATCGATTTCTACATATCCGCCAGATCTATCAAGATTTAGGAATCTACAAGTAGACGGATCTCGACGATTTTTATTAGTCTGTCATTTGTTGGAACTCGTTGGCGTGCTTTGACCCGTTAGTCGATACTCTTTCAGTCGACACAGTGTTTTCGACAGCCGATCGTTCTGTCGCGAGAGCATCTCGATCTTTTCGCGATTCGAGATCAGCTGCTGTGTCATGTCCGCCACAGGATCATCCTTGGGCTTCAAAATGGTCCCGTCTTGAATCCTTTTAACGGAGGCACCATCATCACCATTTTTGATCCTCTCGTTGTCCTTCTTATCCAAGATTAGCGATCGTATAGACACGATCTCTCGTTGAAGTTCATCGACTTTTTCCTCGTACTCTTCCTTCAACTGAAAAAAATATTTAATCTACAAAAGTTTGCATTTTATAAGATATTTATAATTCACTCTGCTACTGGGTTTCAAAAGTTCGTATTTTATTAAAAAATTTCAAAATTTATCTTAGTACTTTGTTACAGAAGATGATTTTAATGTTTATTATCTATAAAATTCGTGGTTGGTACGGTTTTTAAGGTTGCTTAATAAATTCGCTGACTAGAAATTGGAGCTGAAATCTTTGATTCATCGAGCAACCTTAAGAAACTTTGTCATAAACTTTATAGATGGCGAATTGACGAAAAGGAGTCGAAATTAGAACAGCTTTTGTCAACGTACCAATAAACTTTCGGTCTTCGAAACCCACAGGGTAAATAAGGAAGTTTCCTATGGAAGATAAGCTCCGTGTAGGAATTGCAGATAGCATCGTTAACTCAGTTTGCATTTTTCATACCATATTACGATAGTCTTCGAAATCATTAACGAAATTGGAATAACTAATTTGAACACTGGTAATTAAATAAAATAATTATCTGAATTTCTTTTTTATCTTTAAATAATAAATCACATTTTCTGTGTTTTATACTGCAACAGTTTAATACGTTGCCAACAAATTTCGCCAATTTACCTTTATATTCGATTTTCAAATTACACGTACATTTTTGTTCCTCAAATATTCCATAAAATATTAATTTTCACGATACTGGTTATATCCTTGAATAATTTTTAAATAACTGTATCGGATGATATTATATTAAAATATTTCTGAAATATTGTCATTTTTCCCTGTAACATTGTCGCCTATAATATCGTATGAAACTCTTGTTAAAGGATTCGGAAAAGACACGAGTTTTACGGGTGAGTCCTACGTAAACAACAGGTTAATTTTCGCCGATGTCTTTCTGTCTCAGTTACGTGTTATTCTTCGACACGTTCATGCAAGACTGCTCGACGTTTGACCGATCCTGCTGTTGATTATGGCACCCGTCATCGGAGTTTAAATCGTAAGATGGGAGATTAATTGCTTCAACGACTATTGCACTTTAATACGATGTTAATTGAAAGAATCCTGTTCACAACAGGCTGTGATACGATGAAATTGACAATTAACCGTGGTTGATCGTAAATTCCACCAACTCGTATAAGTTGATTTAAGCGAGCAGCAAATTAATTCACGAGAGTTTAGTCGTCTATATAGTGAACCGGTAGCAGCTCAAACAGCAAGCAATTTCTATCGTCTGTTGTATCATTAACGCGTCATATATAGCCAGCCAGTTAATTAATAACCGAACACCTGGGGCAAATAGGCGAAATGTAAGCTTCGACGACCCTTGGAACAAATTAAGCGGTATAGGACAATGAAACGACATGGACCGTAAATTCTGGTAAAATTACCCGAATAATCTTCTTTCCTTTGCTCTCGCCCCGTCTAGCAGTACACGCTGGTAATTATAGAACGCTTTGAAAATTCAAATTTCAGAAGTTAATCGTACATTAATTGCAACAATTCTATTTCGAGTTAAACCATTTGAAATTCTTATTTGGAGATTAAATTTTATTTGACAACATCGATTGTCGTCTATGGAACACATAACGTACATTCCACTTTATAATTACGCATGTAAAAATTCTATCTGCTCTAAATCCTGCGGATATATGAATTCTATATTTGAAAAATGATATTTGAATATAACAAGGAACTGAAATCTCTCTTGCTTTGAAAACAGAGATGCTTTCTGACCAAGGGACTATCTGTCTTAATCTCGTCTTAATCTCAGGTAATAAATTTCATCAAATTTTGCAACAAATAGGTGCTAATGATTACCGCTGGTACCATGAAATTTTTAAACAAATTAATACATTTTACGTATACCTAAGCATCACAATAATTTTCGTTTTTTTTTTTTATTTTTGCCAAACGATGATATTTCATTTATCGTGAACGAATATCATCTCTCTGTTTGATTTACCCTGAACAAAATGGGCAATCGTAATCGCATGTACACGTGGATGCAAGACGGACTCACCGAATCGTTCACCTTCCTCGATTCGTCTAGAAGTGCTGCGGAACGTCGTTCTGTCTCGAGATACGCATCACGGGTGTCGTCGATTTCCTTTCGCAGTCCGATCACGGTTTTCTCTAGCTCCAATTTGCTCTCGGCCAACGTAACCGCCTGACTTTGCAAAATGTTATTTTCGCCGGCTGCAATGAACGTTGGAAAATAAGACTATTCCCGCTGTGGTATCCGGATCCGTTCGCTTCTGCGACGCCGCTTGTCAAATTTCCTTGGAAAATCCCGCGCCACGATGGAAACGAGGTACTATCACCAATGTTCCGATGCACAACACGACACTTCCTCTCGTGTCCCGGTGCTTTTTTACACTTACCCAGCATCGACGTGTGTCTACGAATATCTTCCAGGGTTTCATTCAACGTCTCCTTTTGTTCTTTCAGAGCCGAGTTGCCTTGTCTTTCCCTCTCGAGCTCTTCTTTCGCTGTAAATCGATGTTCGAGTAAACGAGAGGAGGCCTCGTTAAGTTTAGCTTTAATTAGCATCGCGTTGAATCGGTTACGAGGCGCAATCTCTGGCGAATAAACGAGGGAAAAGGTACTCGGAGCTGTTGGTTTTTAGCGGAATCGCTTGTATTTATAATTGTAAAATACGGAAATGTGGGCTGTCGCGATAATAGAGTCGGGTTGTTCTTCCAAAGGTTTGCCTGAAAATTCTCTGACGGGTTCCGGTTCAATATGGTTTCATATACTGCAATGTGAATTTGCGAAAATCGATAGATACGTTACGCTCTGCCAGTGTTGCTTCGAAATTAAAACTGGTATGATCAACGGTAATTCTTTGGCTTCAATGCTGCAGAAGCTTAATAAAGAAGCTTAATTTTTCACTACATTGCACACAACTTCGTTACCTGGTTTCAGAGGTAATAGGAGCGTTCGTAATTAAAGAAGGGAAAAAGATAATTCTCGGTTTTAATTCCCTTTATTGCAGTTTAATAAAATATGCCTTGGCAACTAGTCTCTTTGATTTCGTGCTAACTTCCCTCGTTTAAAACAATCTTGTCAGCAACATCGGTCTGTTATTGTACGTAAAGAGGATCGGAATATACTAAATTTATAATTATCGTGAAATATATTCGAGTCATTTCCTTCTTTCTCGATTATACAACGATGCTTTCTATCTACACCTTCGGTTTACAGTTACGGAAGAGTCCATGTCCCTATCGTCTACTATTCGCTGGCCATTCATAAATCGTTCTCGATCGATTGCCAAACCGTATCCACCTGACGGTGGTGGCAAGGCAGAAAAATTTCTCGATCGAATTTCCCGCGGGTTGTCCGACCGCGATCACTCCCACACGTACATTCCAGGCAAATCAAAGCAGTCCGTCGATTTGCTCCGCTGGAAACTACAATACCTGACAACCGTTGCATCGATCAGGTCTCAGAGCTATTTAGAATTTAATCGATAGAGCGGCTTCTGTTACACGGTAGTCAATTTCCGCTCGACACCTGTTAAAGGGATGCAAGAAAGAAAAAAAAAAAGAAAAAGAAGAAACGAAATCACGGAGATACGGAGAACGGAAACAAAGAGAAGAAAGAAAAAGAGGAGAAGAATCGAGAAGCCATTGTCCGGGAGCTGATGACAATTGGCAAGAGGAATACCCAGTCAGGAAACCTGCCATTTTCTAGTAGATCCTTCAGACCCGTGATCTCGGACTGCAATGCGTCCGTTCGTTTTTCCTGCATCGTCAAGCTCGTTCGTAGCTCTCGAATCGTCTGGTCGTGATCTCGTCTGGTGGCCTGTATCTTCAAATTGCTCTCCTTTGCTATCCTCAGCGCTGTTTCGACGTCTGTTCCTATTCCCTTCGTCAGCCTGCTCATCACGGCCCATTGAGTCTTCTCGTAAATGTCGTTCTTGCATTCGTCTCTGGAACAATCGCGATTCGTGTGAACGGGCACAGGTAGCACGTATGTTTACTCGAAGACCGTGTTTCATCCGTGTAGAGCGCGAAAGGATGCTCCTTGCACGCGGCTGCTCCGCTGCACCCTGAGAGACGCTGCAAGTCGGAAGAGTAGATTATTCGTCGCGGTAGAGAAAATTTCTGGACCGCCTTTGTCTCTTACAGGTGGACCTGTAACTTTCTTTTCCTCTTTCTCTTCGTTTCTTTTCTCCTCTTTTTCAGTGAATGCGAAAATGGGTGCTTGGAATGAACGTGGAAACGCGTGTGCAATTCTTGCTTCAGAGCGCCTAAAGCGGTTTATACTCGTCTTGTAAGAGATACATATAAAATGCATATAATGTGTACGGTTTGGTGAGATTACTTTTCTAATTGTTTTCGCAGTAATTACTTGCGAGCGTGTTTAAATTTGGAGGGAAATTTATGCTCCAGTCGTGAAGGCTAAATTGAGAAAAATTGTTTGTTACGTAGGCAAAGCGAAATAATCAAGGGATTCTTTTGTGATATATTTAACGTCGCACGCAGTGGGAAAGCTAGAAAGGTAAGTGTTCTCGATCATTGTTTCCTAATATGCGTGTTCAAATTTTCGTTGTCTTATTTTACGTTTGTATTGATAAGATGTATAAATTGTACTCACTTTTCAGTAGCGGCAACGGAAATTAACTTATTCTGGATGAAGACCTGCTCGATTGCATTTATCGCTTGAAGAATAGCGGTTCCAGCCAACGTGCAACTCTCACAATAATTCACGGTGCTGCCAGCCTGAGAACTCTGGGATACTTTGTTCGCGAAGGAGTTCCGCTTCTCATCATTGCTATTCTTCACCTGTTAACGTGCTGCTATTTTTCGGGAGTTTCCTTCGATCGAACGGTAAGGAAATTTTTACGATCTGACAAACGCGATTTGAGAAACGTGTACATCTCCCTTCACCTTTTCTCTCCTCTCGTTTGTTATACTCCCTCTTAATCGCTTTCCCTTTTCGCAGTTTAATTTTTTCCCTCTATCCCCTATTATTCGTATAGACGTAGCAATTACTACGCGAAAAGCGTTCCATCTTACGATCTTTAGAAAAATTGTTTGAAGCGCAGTGAAATTTTAATCCATAACTTAAACGGATTTTTGCGTATATTCCAAATCGTTTGAATGCAAATATAACTTGAAATTATGCTCATCCACGTGAACGAATCGGACGATGTTTATGCGACTTACACGTTAAGTTCATTCCTTTCATCGCTTCTCTGATTCAAGGACTTATATATTTATATATTTTGCTTATATATTTTGGTTTGAAACAAGGAAGATAAAAAAGGAAAGGTAGAATTGAGAATATCACGTGAAACCTTTATAATATATGGCTTTAAATGTTTTATAGTTTCGTGTATCTGGAAATTACTTAGCAAGATGGTATAACTTGACAGATTCTTCGAGGAAATTAAATTTTCGTTTAAAGTTTCAAAGTAAATTTTTTAGATATGACAGTTCGAGATTTCATTTTTAGAGTACTGTCGTAGCGTCTTGTAATTAGTCCAACTACAGACGTGACAACATCCACGTGTAAAGGCAGGTTTACCAAATTGTGTTTCAAGTACTTTCATGGGATTCATCTTTTCGATTACAGTTTCACTTCCTGCTTGCAGCAGTTTCGAATCTCTTTTTAGCACACGAATTGTCTGTTCGTCGTCCCAAGCCAAGGCATGCAACTTTTTCGTGAAAGCGAATCTTTTGAAAGTGAGATTCTAAAAATAATATGTCATCTAAAAGCGCTATTTAAATTATCTTTTTCTCTATTTCAAAGGGACAATAAATGTTCGGAATTCTAGATCGAAAAATTGGTAATCAGTTTGAATATTTCATAAAGAACGACGTTATTCCAGCATTTTATTCGTTCGATGGAATTCTTCTCTATTTTCCATGAAGAATCTGTTTTTCAGCATTTATTTTACTAACCATATGGCGAGATATCGAATCAGGTATTGTCTTCAGTCGATCCCAAACAAGCCGTAACAAACTGGCTAACGAAATATGGTTTGACCGCGTAACCCAAGTCACTTCTTTGAAAAAGTCTTCCACGAAGGGAAATTTGTCCATGAATTCCACGATCAAACGCAGAACGTAATGAATTCTGTAACGAAAATTTTTCTTA
The DNA here is from genome assembly GCA_002201625.1 of Euglossa dilemma. Taxonomy (NCBI): domain Eukaryota; kingdom Metazoa; phylum Arthropoda; class Insecta; order Hymenoptera; family Apidae; genus Euglossa; species Euglossa dilemma. The sequence goes on along the minus strand of NIJG01000099.1, from coordinate 4,753,219 downwards.
AATTTCACTTTGTTAATCCAAACGAAATAATTTTAAATAAAATAACACAGTCGAGATAATTTTCATCACTTGGCAAACTCAATTGTTAACAATTTAGTTAACCTAATTTGACGGTAATTTTTCACATTCTACCACGCGAAATATAGAAATTATTATAATATAATATTCTATAGACTGAGAGATACAATCAAAAAGTTAACCTTTTCTCCTACCATTGTTCCGTATTCAAAAATCCTCAATAGGTCGCTTAAATCCTCGAAATCAATTGAGCGAACGACTTTCTCTATAACATGAAGAAAGCAAGAAAATATTTGGAATACTTGAATCAACTTTCCATTGGACGTTAAAACGCGAGCAATGAGTTGTTCAATTGGAAATGACCTCGCGGGTTAACCAAATGCAGGGAACGTCCCGCTCCGTTTTGTCCGAAAAGTTGCTTTCCTTTGACAATACCACGATCACGAAATATTTGCACGCCTAATTGAATCCCTTGAATTGCTTGCACGGCAGGATGAAACTTCGACGGGACTCCTTTGCCTTTCATCGCGTCTTTCATCCCTCGTGGAAGTGCAAAAAGGAAAACGAATTTTCCCTCTTCCACCTCATTTCGCTATCTCTTTCGTACTGTAGCACCGTGTTTAATACTACTCTATCTCATTGAACCGCTAATGTACCATGTTAGGAACCGTGAAAGAATTTGCTAGTGTTACCAAGCTAAAAGCCGTTCAAAAATTTGTCGGTATAAGCGAGTCAGGGTTCGTCAAACATGTCAAATATGACTTCAAATTGCAGCGAAGGGTCGAGATTGATTTGATATTTTCCATAAATTCAAAAAGGAAATAAACGTTTCGCTGAACTTTCCATCGATAGATTTTTCGTACTGTCACTCTCAGATACCTGATCCCTAATTTACCCTAAGTTCGCTATTGGAAAACACTGTAGAGCCACGATCCACCCTACGGAGTAACGGTACGCCGATTTTATGCAAATCCAAAAGGTACGATCAGAAGGGTAGGAAATAAGAATAGAAAAAGTGCTAAACAACCTGTCGTAAGCCAACTCCAAGAGAAGAATATAGAATTCCCCTGCGGTCCCATCGTGCTCCTTCACAATTTCCATGGCATTTATGTCCTTCGCGGTTTTCGTCGGGTATTTCCATGACAGATGTTCGATATCGCCGAGCCAGGAATATATCTCGTTCGAGACATGTACACACTCTCTGATATCCGCGATGATTGACGTTACCAGAAGCTTGTTCAGTTTCGGCATGATTTCGAAACGTTACTCAACAATGTTACGCAAAGGTTAAGATCGTGGTACACAGAGTGAATGCCGTTCAAAGTCAGAGTGCCGTGACCGGTTCGATTGATATCTCGCTTATTGGAGATTAATCGATCGTTTTGTTCTACCTTCGCCGTGTCACCGACATTGTTATTGTACGCAATTGCGAATATCACGTGTCAATCATTGATACTTACCGGAAGATTTATGTGCAGGTAATGGAAGCGATAGGGTTCGTTGAATCGTCGATTAAACATCGAGTTGGAGGTTGCTGATATTTCTAGTGGACTTTTCAGTGACTTTAAATGATAACGTTTGATTGGATTTAACATTTAACGGAGCGAAGATTGTTTTCTTTCCAATTATGAGAATTTTGTCGTACCTATTGCTAGGTTGGTAATTTTTTTGTATAGGAGTATTGGAAATAATTTGATGTAAAAAAAAAAAAATAATCGGGATTTCACGTGAAGTTAATTAAAAATTTGTGGACTGAAGGGATAGATGATCGAGAGATAGAGACGTGGAGAGAAAATATTCGTGTCATAATTAAATGAGTCTTTTGTAAATGAAATAAAGCAGGAATTACTCGATTGTTATTTTATTGTCGAATATAATTAATAAATCGCAAATTCGTTGATGTCGGTTTTCCTTCTCCTTCGGAAATCACGTTTTATTAGTATATCGAATTTATTTTATGCGAACGATGACAATTTTGACCGAAATTTGCTCCAAGTATACTAAATTTTGTGGTATTCGAATACTATGCGTTTACGCGTGTTGTTTACGTTTGATTAGAAATTAACGAATGATATTAAATTCCTCGCGGTAAACACAAACCACATGAGATATACGTTATGCAAGAAGTTCGCTGATTCCGATTTGTAGATTCGCATACGCGCAATACTCAAGGGAATATTCGTGAAAACATTCGCTATGGATTGTCCTTATTCCACGAGTTCGTTGCTTCGAATATAAAACTTTCAAAATTGCCTTTTTTATTATGCTTTCTGTTTCCGTGTTATTCTTGTTACTATGCGCATAAATTTTCGACACGTTTGCTGTATCGCATTAAAATTTATTTCTTGAAAGCGATCAGGATACGACGGCCTTCAAATTTGATCGAAACCGGTAGCGTTAGATTTCTAGCTGTATACACCATTGTTATCCACGATTTCGCGAGAATACGAAATAAAGGAATGAAAAATATTTTTCTTCTGCAAACCGAGTTGAAATGGTAAATAAACACTGTGGGCTTCCAATATTTGCCACCTTTATAAGCTGCGCACTGATGGTGCTTTGATCTTTCTTCCTCGTAGCGAATTCAGTATTATAATAACAAAATTTAACTTTGCATCCTCCTTCAATAATTCTGTAGCATGCATTTATTTGTTTCTTTCTTTTTCATTTATGTAATATTTTCAGAAGGTCACAATATAATTTTCATTACCGCATACCGTACTGTTTAATTAGTGTAATTCGTTTTAATTATTCAATAGTGCCTATTTTATTCCATAATATCGTGTATATAGTTTGAAATTAAAAAAAAATTCGTTAGTCGACGATATTCATTTTATTTAAATCGCTATTAACAATTCCGTAATTTCATAATTTCGTTCACCAGCGATCACTATGATTCCGCTTATGTACGAAATACGAGCTTCAAATATGACCAAATTAACAATTAACCTATTAAATTCGATAATAGGAAGTGATTGATTTATAAATAAATTATTCCGAATAAATACCACTTTCAGTTAACCACGTCGTCAGCTACTTTTGCATCAACCAATCTGGAACATCGCCGTTTCGTTCCAATTAATTCCTCGTCTCGAATCAACTTCTGCTTATCGCAACGTTTTCTTCACTCCGATATATTTGCAACGTCGATTAGAGTACTCCTTTCCCAGACTCGTCGAATAGAAATCCGGCTAATCGTGCCGGAATAATTTATTCGTCGAAAGGAAGCGGAATTCAATACGTACCTTCCCTTCGGCTTATCGAAATTGTAAATCAGCTAGCATCCGAGGCTCCGTTCGGAAACGTGTAAGTATAATTATTCCACCGAGGCGAAGTTGTGCCAGGCCATTTAATCGGCGGGAAAACTTTGCGGGTGAATAATCTGCAGAGTTCTTAAAGCCGTTCCCGGCTCTTTTACGGAGTCCCGAGTACGATAATCTATCCGCGATTTTCCAGATATAATCTTTACCATCGCCGACGCGGCCGCATCGAGATCGAGTGTTGACTCACCTAGTTGTCGATACGCGCACCGGTATTAGATCGTCAGCTGATGAGACTGTCGAACGAATTAGAACGTTTCTGCTTTACAAAACTTTGATTGAGTTCGCGAAAGTTTGAATGCCGAACGATCCTGGCCTCGAGGACGCGAACTTATTCGTTGGCAAAGGAAAAATAAGTTTGGTAACGAATATCGGGAAATACTAACGCTCAGCGATACAAAATTGTTCGATCCCCGATTCACTCGAAATTTCTTTCCTTCGACGATAGATAATATTAGAGTAGCTTCGTCATTGCAAAGGAGGATTGTAGAGTCGATGGCCGAGGAAATATTTATTCGAATATTCTTCGATATTTGTTCGCCATATATCATACTGGAATTTGGTGACACATAATTTAACGCAGCTTTTCCGAACTATTCGCATAGGTTTATTATTGCTGTGCAATATCGAGACATAGTCTACGATTTTGAATGTAGGCAGTCGGTATGACGTTGTGTACCAGTGGTTACGGATCTTTTATATTTTGTCCGCACTTTATATCTCTCCGAAAGAATAAAAGAGAAAAAAAAAAATATCGTAGGAATCGAATAATCATATATCGATACGACTAATATAAAAAATATCGAGTAGAGACAAGAACGAAAGTAACAATAGAAGACATTCAATCATGATTTGTCCAGACATAAATCCCAGAAAACCCGTTGCTCTATCGGTCCTTTCTTCCCTGCGCGGTAACGAGTAATGGCGATCCCCATGAACAATCGCTAAAACCACCAAAGGCCGCGTCATCTTGTGCTCATGCACGATCCGTCATTTCACGGTTTTCTGGTCACGACTGTCACGAATTTATCATCGGCAGCCATCTCCGTGGGCCGTATAGGCAAACTTGGAAACGAGTAGTTTACGGAGTTTACGAAACCATTTCTGGCAGCCGGTCGTACCGACGCCACGTACATCCTCGTATTGTCGCTAATCTACGGCAAATTTCATCTGGTATTATTGGTATTATTCATCGTCGTAGCTAAGCGTCGAGGAGAAACTCTTCGTGGCTGCACACGGACCTAATTAGGATAAGCACTTTCCGCCAGACGTCATATTCGAAGCGGCGTAAGTTCGGTTGCCGGTGTCGCTGTAACGCTGTCTTTCTCAAGTGGCAGAACATGTTCCGCTAACTAACAAATTGACAAACCCTGCGACTCGATCCGCGTTAAGACGCCGCTCCTATGGCGAATGCTGTGCAGTTAGTTAGCCTGATACTGCTGGCAGCCTCGATAGTCCGGGTAGATGACGCTAACGGGCTACGAATAGGCTGCAGCTGCTCGAAACTTGGGTGAAACAGGACGAGATAGCTGTGCATTTGTGTACACGGCTCAGGATTGCCGCTGCGGTCGACTGTTACCGTGTCACTTCGTTATTTATAACGGATAAAACGTGTAATCTCGTAATTTAATCCTTCGCGTGAAAATATATTCTGACGAAAGAGAATAATTTCGAAATTAAATGGGAACACGATTCGGCAATCGCGATTACCGTGGAATATGCTCGACGCGAAGGGATTCTTCGGATAGATGGTATCTGATAATTACGCGTAAACAACGGTGTAACGGTCATGTACGGGAACGAGTGTACGAGTGTTGAATAACGATTACCTGGTATTAAGGAATATTTATAGACGAATGTGTACACGCGCCGTAAAATTGGCGATTATCGTATTTACGATGGTTCCGTTGAAGCAGTGTACGTTTTAGTTACAATTACCTTGCCTTATGACCTGCTGGTACGTGGTAAAGTATTACGCATTGAATTTGGGAATAGCGTCATTTCACGGTTATCGATTTAAATGACCTATATGTTTAGTGACCTGCAGTTTATGTATTTTTTGTAACGTCGCGTCATAAAATCGTGATTATTCAACGCGAGCGAGGAATTTCAGAAGCATAATTACCGATTCAGGTCGGGAATATTTGAAGAAGCTAAATTCCCGATGCTCTCTTGAAATTGAAATTAGGTACAGCCTTTCAATTCGCAGTAACTTTGTACCAGAGTTGTCGAAGAACGGATGATCTTAATTAAAACGTGCCGTCAGTTGGTTGGAATGCTTATATACTCTGTGCATGAAGACGCTAGGATGGGTCTAGCGGTGTTCGTTATTTCCCTCATTTCGCCAATGCAGAACATTTGTTCCATCGTGGTTCCACCGTCTGTATCATAAGTAGTAATATAGTAAAGTAGTAATAAGTAATTTAGTATTTCTTATGCGGTATGTGGACGTTAAATAGACAATGATAGGTAATAATCAGTGGTAATTAGATATTGAATTGGTAATGATAGGTGATAATCAGGTAAAACCCGTAAAGACAAATTTATTACAGCTGTAACATTTAGCAAGTAATAACAAGGTCCCCGATGTTACGAATAAAGTTATATAACAGAGCAATTTCAGCAACGTAAATTGCACTAATCATCGGACCATTGTTAGTTGTCCATAGACCCCATGCTAATTATTCCCCGACTCATCGATTTCGAGCAAAATTTCGGTTCGTCGACTCCGGTATTACCTGGCGTTTATATACTAAATCGTTTATAATTGCTAATCTTTTAAATACGGTCACCTACTAATCATAGACCTGCAATAAGATTATACCGATTTGTTTCGAGCCATGTGTCCAGAAAAGAATAACTCTCGAGTTATAAATTCTGGCATAATCAGCCCAGTGCGATAGATACCGAATAAGTTCACTTCCGATTCGAATACGATCGCATTCGAATCACAGATCTCGAGTTCACTTGGGCCCAAATCATAGGTTATTCCTTACGCAAACGTTCCCTTGATGCGCGTAACTTCGGGACAGTACCCATAGTCTCAGGGTTAGTCCTTTTGACACCGATGACTCCGGGGACGGCAATTTCCAACCCAGAGGCATTTCGTACGAACCTCGGGTTAATTCTGCCAGCTTCTGTAATGGCCGGATGAGTTCCTTCCATCTGTTCAACTGATCCCGCACTCCGTTCCTCGAGTTTAACGAGTTCACCATAATAATAAATGACAAATGTCCAATCGGATTTCGTAGCTTATTTACAAATAATAGAGAAAAATAACCGTGTTGGATTTGATCTATTACGACTTAAATTACCATTTTTAAGTTATTATGATTTTATCCATTACAGTTCAAATTACCGTTTTCCAGCTTTTCATTAATAATTTTGCCTTTAACGTCATGTGATCGTGTAGCTTTGTCTGTGATATATATAGCATGCCAAAAATAGGTTTTATTCCGTCTTCAGCTTACAGAAATAACGCGTATGTGTTCTTTNATATATGTACATATATAATAATTTTCTCAATTTCTCTGTATCTATTGTTTCTTTTAATTTCCTTTTTTCCGAAATTTATATGTAGCCTGTTTGAATAATTATTACTTCATTCATACTTAAGAACCCAAACTCAACGGCAGAAATTCTCTCTTGCTCTCTAAATTCCGTTTAATTATTATTATTCCGTCCAAGGAGATCCCTTACAATTTACATATGCGGCTGGCCATGAGCGCCACTTTGGACACAGTCGTGGGCACATACACGGGCGCACATGGGTCGAAACTTCGAAGATCAGTATCTACGTGCAATGCCTAGCACTACCTAAAGTACATTAGTGGAAAACCACGGGAGATGTACGAGTGCGCCCAGAATATTGGGGGTCGAGTGAATTATGCACCGTTTGGAAACGGGGGCTGCAAGTAACGCCGGTTCATAATGGAACCGCGCCCGATATAATTTACCGGTATTTAGCTTCTCCTATAATACGTTTGCTCGTTAAGTTAATCACGCTCTTCGCTGTTGCACTTCATTATACTGGATCCATGAACACCGGCAGCGATGGGGGTGCTTCTGAAAACTCGGATGATGGATCCCCATTCATAATAGCTACGTTCCTATGGTGTGAAAATTCGAAAAGGTAGCGTGCGTCGAGCACGAGAATCTGCTTTTCCTGCTGGAACGAGTATCGTTTGGTCAAAAGTTTCGTTTTGCCCAGAAATGTGACAAAACATTTGCAAATTTTTATTTATTTTCAGACGAATTTATTTAATCTCGTTGCGAAAGAACATCCAATTATGGAATCTTTAGGATTTGAAAAGGATTTTAGAATGAGAAAGAAAATAATAATGAATCGTTTCATGTTATGAGAAGAGTAATAAAATCTTTTTCTTAAGATGCTTTTTCTTACCTAAATCTGCGATTCTTGATACACAAGAAATCTGGAAGGAAGTAATTAATTTCCATTTCTATGAGTAAAGTAACATGTGCAGATACGATCATTGGACGTTGAAGTTAAATATTTGTAAAAAGTCTTCGTGTAATAGAATATTTATTCACAACTATGAAATTTTGAATTATGATTCTATGAATTCGAGAAAAGTTGGATATACACGTGTGTGTTAATATCCCTTAAGGAGTTATTCTATGAGAATTTATATTGGGTACAGTAAATCACGGCCAAAGTTAATTTGAGGCGTATGTATACGGATTCTTAAATTTCTTTGTGTAAGATCTTAATTCGTCGTATTAATTGACTGGTAATTTATGTAAACATCTTGTAGAGTTTCGTAGTTAATTCAGTCTATAAACTGTTTCGGTAGTTACATATTTGTGTTTCACAAGACTCGTACAATACCGAGTTGTATCGCTCAAGGGGTTGACAAGTCGATGATGACCGGAAGCTACGTTCATACAATGCCTCGTCTTCGTTGAGAATCCAACTGTGACACACGCGTGTAGCAGCACAGACTCTATTTGTATCTTTCGAATAACAATTTATTTATTTCTTTAGTGTGCTATATTAGGTGAAATTTTTTCAAGCTATCAATTTCCATTTGTTTCATTATTTGTGCTATAATTCGAAATTATTTGAAGCTTTCATCTTGTATCGTTTGGAGCATATTATAGTTGAAAAAGAAGTTGCATAATGCAAAGGAATTGTACAAAGGAATGTAGCCGTTAATAGTTAATATCGGTAAAACGAAGTAAGACTTGTGACGTGGTTACGAATCAATTGATCTAGATTAGTTAGTAATCCTAGATTTCCAGCTTAGTCTTACTATCTGTGCCAACGTGTAATTAAAAATCGATGGCAAATTACTAGTCTTGAATAATTTTGCGCTTTCAGATACTTAATTCGATTTTACGTTAACAAATTTTTTCTCGAAAACATCGACATACTTACCTTCGATGCACGAATTATATTCTCGTTGAATGTTCGTTAAATTATAGCTACATACACATACATACATGAAAAGGATGGAGAATAGAAGGAAAAGGGGAGAAATAAACCAAGCAGTAATGCGCATTTCGATAATCTCTTTTTATGAAACAATAATATACAGATATCTATAGTAAATCCCATCTGTAATAATTCGTGCCCACATTATTTACAGAAA
>NIJG01000099.1:4703750-4744020 GCA_002201625.1 Euglossa dilemma | reverse complement strand
ATATTTACTTCCTTATATGTATATTCGTATATAGATCGGTGAGCTCGTTTCTCTATGTTGCAGTTTTGGTCTCACGTATTATCGCGCTTTTACAATCGACGCTGCGACGTTAAAACCTTAACCTTAATTCGAGTTTCGTCGAGAACGTTAAACTAGGCTTGCACGACGATGACAACAATCATGCATTTACTTCTCACGCTTTACATTCGCGTATACATGCATACACACGACATGCACACACGCATACACGCGCACACACATAAACGTGACGTATGACAGACAATTTCAAAGAGACGTGATCAACATTTAAAGCCTGGCCTTTCTGCCCCTCCTTTTTCGTTTTATTTTTTAAACTATGAACATCGCGAACGAGCGTCGTTTCCGCTTTTCATCGTTGTCGCCGACAGAGCCAGTAGTACTCGATATCAAAGAAAGGTGGTAAAAATTGGCCAATTTCAGCACTGGCTAAACCAACCTGACAACAGAAATTTTTTACAGAATATAATCCTACGGATTTCGAGATATCTGAAACTGAATTATTTTTTTATACCCACAAAGCGATGGGAAAGTGGAAAAAAATATACGTTAGCTTTGAAGCGTTACCATCTGCAAAATTCATCTAATCGACGAATTTCGAAGTTGTCTTTCTTCAATGGTGATCGGTGACATCAGTTTCGAAACTCATTGGAAAATCGAACGAGATTAAGAAATAGTCATTCAAGAAAAATGTCATTCGAGGATCATTTACGTGACAAACTTATGTATTTAATTTTTTTTAACGATTATTTCGAACGATAATATAATTATTAATAGCTAATGAATCCTATCCCGAGGACTATCACCTGGCAAAATAATTCCTCGTTTGAACCTCCTTAAAACATGTGCTCGTCGGAACTTAACGGAATTTCTTAATCGCCCAATTTCTATCATCCTCCTTCTTTCTCATAACCTCACACGGTTGCCATGAGGTTCACGCGAACTCGCGTGAAGGATCAAGGTGTCACGATCCGACGGATCGGTGTTCTAATATGTTCGATAAATCTACGTGCAAAGTACGCGCTCGTTAAGACGATCGTTTCGACAACCAGGACTCGTACTGGCAGGGAAACGAACCGGAAACGAGGGCGCGACTCCTTCTCCGCTAGGGGCCCACGGTTACGAGAAACACGGAACGACACTTCCCTCGTGGAGCTCCTTCGTGCAGCTTAATTGATAAAGTTGCTTTTCTAATCGCGTGGAATCCGAGTGAACTTTGGGTTCGTCTCGTACTCCCGATGTCGCTGTTCCGTTTTAATCGTTGGCCCGTCGTGCCTATTTTGTCAGCAGTATGGGACGTTATTGTCGCCTGTGTTCGTGCCTCGACTCGTGCCATGATTTGTGCCATGATTTATGCCTCGATTCATGCCTCGTTGACCCGGGCCGATCGATCATCGCGTCGCTCGATAAAGCTGCCTACCACCTGAGCGTTTACGATGCACGGAAAGAAGGTGTCAATGGTAAAAGAAATCGATATCGGGAAGTAATGTACAAGAAGCTTGTCTCTTTAATGATCTTACAGTGCAACGTGTTCCGTGAAAGGTTGGTCAAAGCAGGCTAATAACGATACTACTTAAGAAACATTATAAAAGTTGCTGACCTTAATATATTTTTATATATATATATATCTATGTAATTAATTGTTGCTTCGTTTGTTGCGTATATTCCGCTTCTTCGAACCATCCTCGCAAACGACCCTGTAGTGTTAATATGTTAATAACAGCGCGCTTAAACGCAAAGATATAACGAGCATGTCAATTCGTCGATTATACGCCTGCAGCTTCGTTGTGTAGCGAAACGTCAAATTCGTGTGTACATACGCATCGTAAACAATAGTTGTCGACGATTATGGAAGCGGTTTTGGTGAGTCTCTTCCTCTTCTGAATTATTAAAAGTAAATTAAGGGAAATTAATTACAATGTCTATTTTGTACTACGTTGTCGAAGCGATGTTTGACACACTGCAATACGAACGGATGCAACGCGAAATAAAAGTTATTCCGTTTCCATAATTAACGCGAACGCAAAGTTTCAAATTAATGCTATCGTTGTAATAATATTCGTAGAAAACATCTCGCAAACAGCACTCGGAAACAATTAAAATTAATATCAAGCTGAAATCAAACTTTACGATAATCAATTCGCAACGAAACTTTGTTATACTACACCGCGAACGTTCAATTCTCCGTTCGAACAAATCATTCCCCGAATAACCACTCTAGACTGACAAAACCAATTGAATATTGCCGCCATTGATATTTCTACTCACCTCCCATATTATTCCCTGTTCTTATTTTCATTTTCACGAATATCAATAGCGACCGCCGACATTTAATTATCTCTAATTACGTTCTCCACCGCGGCACGAGATTCTAAACGCAAATATTACCGAGAATTAACTATCGAATAATCAATACGTTATCGGAAGAAACGTAATCTGAATCCTGGCCATCCGGAATTCTGGCCACCCTAAATGCGCAAATCTGAATCGGTCGACGATAGAGAGATCGATGCGACATCGTCTGTTCGCGGGACACAGGAAGTTAATTAACCCCCGACGCGAAGCGTCGCTATGATTTCGCTTTCGTCGGTTTCGAGCGTTGCCAATCGAGAAACAATATATACGTGTACCGTCCTTTTGGCTGCTCTTAATTGCCTCCTGGCGCCGATATTCGGCCACGATTAATTCCCCGTTCGTTAAAATGCACGATCTGCCGCGTTTTCCGCGAAAATTCAAATCGAACATGAATTCTTCATTCATGGTTCGAAATTAATTTTCGCTTTCATGTGGGTGCGGACGATGAGAGAATTTGGTATTTACGGTAATAGAGAGCGATGAGAATAATTTAGGCCGAGGATGAAACACGAGGAGCACAATGGTTCGTGATTTCGTTCCCGACAAATTCGTTAATATCATCTTCTTTCTTTTTCTACGTAGGTACTCTTACTCGTTACTCGCGATTAATTCTTTTATCATTAATGCCGGAGCTTCCGATAATTTATATACGTATTACCCCCACCCCTATCGAAACCGGTCAAATAAACGTTCACCGTAAGTAAATCTATAATTTGGAACAGATTCTCGTTTGAATTTTGAACGCGAATAGAAAATAAAAAATAAATTTCTCTCCCTTATTGCACCGCATTTTATCCAGAGAAGTAGTTTCGCCACTGTGATTTTTCCACGAACATATTCGCACCGTCACATTTCGGAGATTATATTCTGTGGAAAAATTTTTTATCTGGAATGTAAAAATTGTGATTTGAACGGTCATGGTGGGGATCTAGTGTTGAAATCCATAATTTCCGACATTTCGGGCAGAAATGCAAATGAAACGCGATTCCTCCGTTCGTGGTTCGAAATTAATTTTCGTGACCACAGTGACGACGAGAAAATTCAAATGGGTGGTGGAAGAGAGGAATGAAAAAGGAGAGCGAGGAGGAGCTGAAAGGTCAGAGGCGGTCGTTCGGTTCTATCTCGTACGTTTCGATTCAATCACGAGCTCGGTTCGCTCGATTTCGCCGTCTCGAAATCCTTGGTGGACGGGAGGAGTCGTTCGAGTTTTTCCTATTTCACGAAATTTACCGGCCCCGGGATTAATCCCCCAGTTAGGCCGCAAAAATCCATTTCTCGCTCGAACGTTCGAATTCGCTTCCACCCTGTTATCCTCGCGATGTACGATCGCGTGTCACGAAGAAAGGAAAGTTCGTCGCTGGGATCCATAGCATTCGGTTTCATTGCCCTGGAGGGTCCCAAATGCGTTATTCGCGTTCCCAGGTAGAGTTTAAGAATTATTTTTAGCAAAATAGTTCATTCGAATAACGAATACATCGCGTTTTTTCGTGTCCTCTATATTTCTCTCGTCACGATACTCTCGTGATTATTTAATACGCAAACGCAATATATCTAATCTGTAAATATTTACTTTTCTCGTGAGGATATGTTTATATTATTTGAATTATTTGAATTACCAGTGAATTTTATTCGTTTCTTGATGCCCGAGGGAAACTATCGGGATGTGATGTTACTTAAAAACTCGAAAAAATTGGAAGGATCGTTTTCGATACGAAATTTCCAATTGAATTCCAAAAATTTCCGATTCGCAGCCGTCTGTTATGGTCGTAATTAAAGAAATCGGTACTGCAAGCTTCGTAATCTCGAGTACTCCGTGAAAGAGGCACCTGGTTAAAGTTCCTCGCATCGATCATAAAAATTATTTACACCATATTTACGACGCGTTCGCCGACAACGAGAAGTACACGTTTACTACGGGTTTTTATCTACGTTTACTACCGAATCGATGACCAGCCCGTAAGAACATGCGATCGTAAAACGGATCGTAACAGAGAAAATAGGCGATTCTCGCTAGGTATCTGCATCTCGGATGCGTGTTCCTTTTGAACAATCGCGAAAGAAACGCAAGGTTATTCGTTGTCTTTTCGAACATTGAGTTGGTTCGCTCGCGGAAGAACCCTTTTTATAGCGCGCTGCGAAGATCACGTTGCAAAGAACGCGCGACAAATTGCGTGGATCCGCGCGGATATGTAGGACCATTCTTTCGTTCGAGCATTTTCTGTCGGCTTAGGGGTATTGTTTGTGGGGTGACTGTTTTCATCGTCGAGACAGCAACGATACGATACCTTTTTTCCTCGATCAGATCGTTTTAGAATTTTTTCTCCAATTTTTTTCCCTATCATTGGAATAGCTTCGTCGGTATTAGATCGATTCCAATAATTCTGTATCTTCGATGTACATTTGGTAAAAATTGCGGGAAAACTAAAGAGAATATGTCACTTCGTTTCTTTGCCATCTTGTTCTGGCTATCGCGGAAGTAATTCGTTCAAACTAATGAGTTTTGTATCGATCCTCTTCTTCCTCCTTATCTTTCCTTTGCAAAGTCCTTCGAGAAGTTTCTCCAATTTTCATCAATCGCGTTTCAATAGGAATCAAGTAATAATTTGCGAGCCTTTGAACATTCTTTATTTCTCGAAGCTTACTTTTATTCCCCGTTTCTCAACTTTGTCGGCGAGGGTGGATTCATCAATCAACCCCCGCCAAGAGCTCTCTCCCAAACCTCTCGATTCAATGCCTCCCACGAGAACCAATAACCGATCTCTCGTTACAACAATACACTCCACGATCAAAATAAAAAGCGAAATCATCGTATAAAAGCAGATCTCGAAAAGGAGTCTTGAGTGAAAGGCACTCACGCCAATGGAAAGAGGCATAAAGGACGAATGATCCAAAGGAGTTCTGAGTTTTCAGGGTTTCGCTTGAATACCGTACTTAACCCTTCCCTTAACCTTTCACCTCGCTATTCTCTTCTCATCGCAAATACACGATCACCAGTCGGAATTCCTCTTCGATTTCCTATCGTTGACGACCTTCGACCAGACGACAAACACCAGAAATCTATTCAAATATTTATGACCAAGACACACTTTCATTTAACACGTAAAAGTTTGAAAATTTTCATTCCCTACGAATTTAGTCGATACAAGATTCATGAATTTGATACGTAACGTGGCGTTTCTCGTGTGCAACAACGCGCACCAAATGATTTCGTTACCTACACTTTGGGAACCGTTGAGTTAACGCATTTCTAAGATACTCGCAAATGCTATCTTGTACGGGAATAACGAACGACACGGGGTTCGAGAGGTACAGGATGCTCCAGGCTGGATGCTCGCTTGCAATTCCCTCGATACCGCGGTAAGGGATGAGTTTCATCAATGAATTCCATCCTGTTCGACTGCAGACACAGACCTCCATCGTGGACAGAGATCGAAATACTTTTAACATGTCACTAAAACGGCTATTCGATACTTTCACGAGACGATGCCTGAACTATTTCGCACCATCGGAAGGAACACTCGTGCCTTTCTGTTCACTCGCCGACGATTTATGCGTGTATTACGCTGACAGTTTTCTAGTTATTGTTTGCCAAAGTTGCTCAATTGCTTCCTCGTTGCTGGAGTTCGGCCCGGTTTTGTTTGAGAAGCCAACGGACACGTGTGTGCTCGTCGAATATGGTCAATTTATGGATTGTACGGAAGACGATGTAATTCGATGCCGTTTGTCGATGTTTCGCGAATATCGTGTACGTGAAGTCGACCCGGTGCTCTCGTATTCTTCACATCCGTGATGAAGTCTTTCTATGTTGAGTTTTGCTGCAAGATATCGTATCGCGAAATTTGTCGTTGAGCTCGTATTTGTGAAAATTAGTTTTTCTTTTCTGGGAAATTTAGTATCTCGGAGGTTTCACAGTTGAGGGAAGCATTTTTTTCTTCGCAATCTCTGGGTCTAAGTTTCTCGTGGAAGAAGCTACTATTCGACTCGATCTGCTAATAATTCGAAACTTCATAATCTAAGTTTCAACGTCGCGAATAATTATTTCCCCCACTTATACTTCGACTCAAAAGTTAATTCTCTTTTCGTGTCTCGGAAATGTAAAATTACAGCGATGTGAACTCCACGAAAGGTAGTACCATTCGGACACTCGGAGTGAAGTTTAGAGCAGGAGCTTACTTTGTTCCGTTGAAAATTCTGTATTATTTCTTTATTTTCATCTTCAGTCCACATCTCTCTCTCTCTCTCTCTCTCTCTCTCTCTCTCTCTCTCTCTCTCTCTCACTCCCTTTCGGTTTCTTCATAGAACGACGAGAAGCATTTGCATAATTATCGAAATGTTATTTCGATTTCAATTTCATGCAACATAGAACGTCGACTGAAAATTGAGCATTACGATATTTCTAGAAGACAGAAAATCAATCTTTTTCTGTGACTAAATATGGGTTTAATCTTCTGTATTATCAAAGAAGGAATACTTTATATGAATACGTACGTAAATTGACAGAGATAGGGCCTGTTCGGTCATCGTAACATAGAAACGCGAGCTGGAAAGTGATCAACTCCGACGCTTCGGTGGCTACCAGATGTTTATTGTAAACAGAGAAAGCTGAAAATGCCGATTTTTAAGGGAACGCCAAGGAAAGCAGCGGGCGAAGGAGTTTGCCTCCTTTTAAAGTTCGGTAGCGAGCTGAAACTGTCGTTTTTCGAACTTTACGGGTAAGCTCGACGATTCTTTTCTCTTTATTTTTTCCTTTCGTTTAAAGCTTCGGTATTAACTTCGTGAAATCTTTCTCGAAACTTTCACCAAGTTTGCTTTGTTTCGAATACTTGTCTATTGTTTCATCATTGTCACTGTCTTTACGGACAGCTGCGTATAAATCGCGACGTTTGACATTTGCATAAACTCGGTCGTATTCTTTTTACATCAGACTTAACACAGTTTCACGATATAGAATCAACGAGAACGATTGAATGATTTATCGTGTCGATATTTATTTCACGAAACAAATATTATTCGTCGAATGGAAATATTACAATCCGTACCTCTTGTGAAATATCAAAATTTGATTATTATTTCGAATAACCGCGACCAACGAGTAATGCTTTCAATTTGTATTAATTGCGTTAAGAATCTAGAAACTCGCGATAAAGGTAGCAATAAATTCCAGTCAGGTTCAACTATAAACTGTTTACTTGGACAACATGAATAATTACGTTAGCGAATTGATCTGCATATGGCTATAGAATCAATTATCTCGACTTGTTTACAAACGTATATCTGCGTAATAAGCGAAATGCTCACTCGAGATTTTACTTCGATTATGGTGTTAATTATACTAATCGAAAACTGATTAGTTTCGTCGACGATTCTTAGTCGTGGTGCTTGTGCGATGCAAACGTGCAAAAACATTCGTGCAATCTGGACCCAACTGGCGGGACGCGTCAACGAGGCAAATGAATACAAGTAGAAGAACAAGAGATACGTCGGGCGTTCAGGGCGAACGAAATTTCTTGCGAATTAATCCTCCATAATGCTTCGCAACTTGCAAGTTAAATATTCATGTGCCTCTATCTGTGGAAGTTTACTTTATTTACACTAATCTATTCGTAACGACCTAAGCAAATAAAATTCAAGTTTCAGCGGATTAAAATGAAATAATTCAGACTTGCTAATTCGATGAAAAATAATCGAGTCCTTAACCAGAAATGACAAGTTAATTTATTGGAAACCGCTTATCCAGTGCACAGACGAGTAAATTCATCGTGAAATTTTAATGACTACATGCATTATTTGTTTCTCTCTCTTCGTCACGATGGTACATTATTTTCGAATATTTCTCCGAAATTGCTGTTCCATTTAAATTGTTTACGTACTCATAAAAAAACCAGTCTTTCTTTGCTTACTTTATTGCAAGTGGAAATTACATTCATCGCGAACGCGACGAATTAACTCGTTTTCATTCGTGTTTCTGATAATTCGATTTCAAGAGTTAGTATGCGTTAATCATCACGGTGTACAAAAGTTTTACGTTCAACGATTATCCTGAATTTCGATTAAGACCTCTTCTTAACGTCGCTTTAGAAAAATCTATCGAACCCGTAGAACAGCGTCCACATTTCCATTCGTTTTTATCGCGTTACTTTAAACCATCACTCGCGAGTATTTCATCATCGCGCGAGAAATTCCTTTTACGATGAATCAGATGAAACGAGTTTCGCTTCGCCGAAATTCTTCTTTCTTTCGCGATATCGCGAAAACGAAATTCGTTCGTTCGAACCTTCTTCCCCGGCAACGAACATTTTGCACTCAGGCAAACTGGTTTCCCCTTGACCGTGACTGATATCAATTTTAATGCAAAATCGTGAAAATAATCCAAAGTAGTCAGGAACGAAACGATATTTCCGAGAAATTCGACGCTGATATCGACTTTCGCGTCTTCTACGTTACAAATTTTCAGCTGAACTATTCTCAATGTCCGAATCTATGGTCGTATTTTAGATATCGAAATTGTACGGTGCGTGGAGATTGAATTTTCGAATTTATATAAGAGCGAGAACGGTAAGTAAACGCGGTTAAAAGCCTTCATTTCGAAATCAAGATGCATCACTGGCCGAAGAATCTCCTTTCCAGTGCGGATAGTAATCCAGGATCAAAGCGAATCTGATTTCGTCGTGTAAAAGGTCGTTTGTGTCACCTCTGATCGATCGCGAATTTTTCACCCGGTCACCCCGTAATACTTCCGGTTTTCTGCACTTTTATCGCGGGCACGGCCAATCTAATCACCGCTTTGAGCGACACACGACTCCACCCACTTCTAGAAAAAGGAGCATAAGTGTGTTTCCTTGAAGTTTCCGGCGACGATGGATCGCTATTAAACTCGGTATTACAGGGCGAATTATCATAAATTTGAATTAAACGCGATTTTCGCGGATTCTCGAGAGTCCCAGCGACCGTCCTCGTTTTCGAATCTGAAAATTTCCATTCGAATGCTAATCAGCGGGCCCGTTACAACAGTTCCGATATTACTCGCATTTTATTTGCGAAGTAGCGCGACTTCAACGTTAAAATATACGCCATCGCGAAAATTGATCGTTTCGAGAGCCATCATTGGCCGTTTAAGGAGGTCAAGGATATTTCTCGAATTTCGCACAACCAGTGCAGAGCATTTCGAATAGATATGAAATCGAACGAACCGTGAGGAATTTCGAAAGGCAGCGTTTAACGGAATAGTCGCGACACGCTATCGACGAAACGCCGCCATTTCACCATAGAAATTTACAGCCCGTTCGTTCTCGTTTTTCTACCTCGTATAAACCATTCCACTCAATTGGGATAGGTCGTATGTCTTGTTTCAATAAAACTGGGAAACCAACCGGTGAAAAAAATATGGAAAGAAGAAACAAGGGATTTTTTTAACTATGGCTGCGTCTAATTTACCGACCGATCTTTTCATCCCTGTCGTTATAGAATTAAAATCGGTCGAATAATTAGAGTTCCACGTTCCATTCGACGTACGAAGAAACAATCGATACGACCGGTCCGAATTGATCGACGTATCGTTTAAAAATCCTTCCGATATCCGGCTTGAAACCCGCTCGCGAAATCGAAGAGCGAGGACGTAACGCGTAACAGCAGGGCCACTCGTGTAACAATTACTTTCACAAATTTCATGGAACTTTCCCGACACTTTGATTCGACGATCGCTTCCGGATCGACACGCTCGACACCCCTTTAATCGAAGCGAGTCGAGTCTATCGGGCAACTCTTCGCGGCTCCCGGCTGAAGTATCCTCGTCACGTAGCACTTGTAAACCCCATTTAGATTCTGCGAAAGCTTTGAAAGTCGGCAAAGTTCATCGAGCTGCCCTGGGATAGTCATTATCGCCGCAAATTGTCCCCTGAACTGCTTTGGACTTCCACCCTCTTGCAGGGTGGCGTTGAATTCTTCGTGAAATTAGGCAAGGCCCATCATTAACTGTTCGGCGGAGGTAACGGAACCGCGAGAGGAGAGAAGGATAAAAAGAGAGGGAAAGCCTTTGTTTCGCCGCGAGATTTCCGCGAGATTTCCGCGACGTCCAAGCGGGAATGGAATGCCACGGATCTTTCGGTCGATGGTTGCCGACGAGAAACGTCTTCGGGACACGCGTTCGTGGAACGCGCGATCGTCTATTGACTCTTGACGCTGATTAACCGTGGCTTCCCCTATTCACGTGCTCGTTTCACGCGGAGCTGTTCCGAAGAAGCGGCCCCGAGTTCGGGATTAATCCCGTTCCCTTCGAGGCGACGTAACACCGCTACGAGATAAGAGACAGCCCCTCGTCGTACATTAGCCATCCGTTTAATCTATACCCTGGATTTTCTGAACAGCTTCCAGCGGAGTATAGGCGTTACCCTCGATCGGGGCTCGACGTATCGAGCCGCGTAGATAAATTATTCACTGGCATCCGCGTGCACGGAAATTCCGAATATAGTCCTTGGATCGCGTATCCTCGATGGAAGCCACTTATATCCTCGTTTTATACACGGCAGCCGCGATCTTTCGTCCCATCAACCCGTGGAGAGTAGAATTAATAGACCCTCGGTTTACCCTCATCCGGCTGATCCAGCATCCGTACCCGAATCGCGAACGGTGCCCTCTTCGCGCTCCAATGCACTCGATATCGAAGAATCTTAATTCCGGAATCGAAGACGAGGTCGCGGGATCATCGGGATCACCTGTTGTCCCGTCCTGGCAGATTAGCCGGAAGCTTCTTCGGGAGCGTTCAGGTGGAATGTAGCCGGGAACTATTCACCGGAAGAGGCTCTAACGGGCATTAACTCGTCCCTTCGAGCGGGCACGGCAGAATGGCAAGGATAAGGGGCAGCAGAACACTGGTCAGCGAACGGGAGCCGGCCGGTTCGAGAGACGCGCCGGATTTCGTGGGTGGATTTCTGGCCTGGTCATTCATCACGTCGCTGGATATCGCGGCGCTGTTCGGCTCCGCCGAGGGACAGCTTATCGGGACGCTCATTGTGTCATTGCTGGACGTGGAATCTCGGGAGCAGCGGCTCGCGTGGTGACCCAGACAGGAGGCGTACGAGATGGCGTGAGGTATATAGCTCTGGTCGATGCTTCCGGAGAACAAGACATTCGCCAAAGGACCGATCGCGAACACTGGCACGTCTTCGCCGCCGTGTGTCGCCCAGGCTCGGGGAACTCCCGACGTCTGTAAGAGAAGAACCAACGTTTCCATAAATTTATACGACAACATATGCCCGACTTACGTTTTCCAAGATTTCGAAATTCGTAAGCCAGTATCGCGGTGTTCATTTTCAAAGGAATTAATTTGCCGATTTATTTCTATCCGTTTAACGTGACCGAGAAGAGAGAGAGAGAGAGAGAGAGAGAGAGAGAGAGAGAGAGAGTGTGTGTGTCAGAATTATTTCACTCTCTTTTCTTTCACATTTTTCCGAATAGTTTAATTAACGGTAGTTAAACGTACCCCTTGAGCTACGGTGCTATGAAATTCATTCGCACATAAAGAAAAGAAATTTGCTAATAACACGTTCGTGGTGTGTCCAAAAATTCGTACCACTATAAAACAGACCATCGATAACGAAACATAACGCTGAATTTCGATCGACCATAATTTAACTTAACATATCTTACCTCTCGTTTAACAAAGATCGACGATATTTCAAGCGTAAACAACGGCAGGGTAATCCGGAAATATCGCGCGGTCGGAATCCTCGCGGCAGAAACGCGCCTATTCCTTATTACCAAAGTGAATCCGTTCGTAATCCGCGTCGAAAGGATAATCGCGGAGCAGCGGTGATAAATCACGCCATAAATTTCCAGCCGGTACCGCGATTTCCCAACGTAAACGAAATTCCAGCCGGCGGCCTCGTTACCGGCAACCGAGGGACGCGAGCCTGCAATTTCGATCTTGTAATTATGATGCACGAGCAACTGATACTCTGGCCGCGCCGATGGCAACCGCCATTGCGACGTTTCCGACGCTCGCGGCGATACTTCCGCTACTCCTCCGCCCTTCGACTCCACCCTTGTTTACAACCCCCGCGAGAAGCGAAAAGGCGAAGGGAGAAAGAGGAAAGAGGAGAGGAAGAAGGCTGCTTCACGAGGGTACTTTTGCGGCACGATGGAAACTCGACGAACCCCTTTGGCACGTTCAACCTCCGCGATCGGATGAAAGGGTGCATCCCAGAGGGTCGAGCTCGACGACGGAGGATCTTCGGGCCTGTAGGAAACGAGCATTGCCGCCAGCTCGCCTTTCCATCGAGCATACGCCGCGTAAAAGTTTCCTCCATGGCTCGAGAGGCCTGGCAGCGTTACAGCCTCGCGGAGAATTGAAATCGACGCGAGAAACGAAAGTTTCAGCGCGGATGCATAGGCAACGCTATTCCGATCCTCGCCGATCGGCCATCGAGATCCGCGGGCGATCACGGAACCCTATTTACGCCTTTTATGGAGCTGAAACTTCGCTGTCGGCCAGATATACAGCACGGTTACCGCGTGTACGGGTAAGAGGGCGGGATTCGACCGTAGGGAAACGCACGGATAGGATTAATGTTCCGTGTTCTTTCCCGTGTAAGCCGTGGTGAATCGCGGGGTACAGATGGATCGTATAAAGGGAGATCTCGGCCGGTCGTAAAGACGATCTAGTCATGGCGGAGCTTTGTCTGCGTACAATTTGGAAGTTATTTGGACCACGTGTATCCGAGCTGCGGATGTCTTCGGAAATCGAGTTTCACAAATTCCTTTAATTTAGAAATCGTTTTCTCTTGACTCGACGTTGTGATCCGTGGTAGCGCAATTATGAGAACATTTGTGTTCGATGTAAGTCGCCTTTCACCCTTTGCGTTTGAAGACTTTTAAGGAGGAAGCGATTGCACGATTTTCTGCTGTAAAAATGGTGATATATTTGGCAACGATGAAGATTAAATCGCGCGTAGATCGACGTGTAACATTATTTTCTTCCAGTATTCCGTTTATCGTTATATTACTCTAAACTGAATATCAGTTCAAAATATCGAATATAAATTTTCAGAATTTCGTCGAGGAAGGACTGGAAGTTGCCATTCGAGTTGAAAAGGTTAATTACACGATGATCCATCGTACAAATGATTTTAAATATTATTATTCCGCCGATACCCGGTTTTTCGCGATGTTTGAGTACTATTTCATATCGAAAATGGTAATTTCGTAAAAATTACATCGGAATGAAATATTTGTTCGAAACAGTTACATTTTTGTAATAACGGAATAATCTCGATACTCGGCGCACTGTTCAACCGTATCGTATTTCTGTGCCATTAAAGCGCGATGTGAAATGTATTATAAAAATATTTGTAGGAAGAGGAGCTATATGGAATTATTTGAAACAGAGGAAAAGGTTGCAAATCGCCATAATTTTACGTACGTACGTACGTATTATATCATCGTTAGCATCTCACGCTTATTTTTCCTCCTTTTTGTCAATGGAATCGGCGGAACTGAAGTTGCCTGTTTTATCTCTAACCCCATTGATCGTGAAATTTCCCGTGCAACAGCCTGCTTTATTACTCGTGTTCCTGGCCTTTACCGATCTGAATTACGGGATGGAAAGGAGGAATCTGTCGAGGATGAAATATGTCACTGTCGAACTATAAAGTATTACAGCAGCGATACTTCAGGTAACCTGACCCAACAGGAGGACAAAGTCGATGGAATATTATACGAAACCTTGTGATGGGCTATATGTCTTTTATTTCCACGATGAACGCTGCTTTAGAAGCCGGATCTGTATCGAGGCAATTTAAAATTCAAATTATCTAATCGATCGGATTATTTATCCAAAGTTGATTACGTATAACCGACAGACAAATAAATTCAATACAGATAATGCTTCGCCAATCGAATTTACCAATAAACCCGCAGATCAACCAAACGCGAGTATTCAATTAAGCCGTGCAATTGCCGGAATATCCTGCATACACACGTCGTTAGATAAAATCATAACAACTCATAATCAATACCATTCGCCACGTCGATACTTTCTGTTCGTTACGCCGATGTTTCTCAACGTCGTTAGCCTTCCGTTTCTCAGAAACCCACCACTTCTAAATCCTTGCACACTCCTCCGTCGCTTTGCAACGATTCAAGAACAAACGCGATGAAGCTGCAACTGGAGCCTCGAGTTAAAAAATCATAAGAGGCTTAGCTGCAGTACCTTCGAACAAAACTTCTCTCCCTTACGGGAAGTGGGTAAATAAAAAATGAAGACGCGAGCCCGTGGCACGAGCCAAGGAAGCTGTCTTCGTTGAATTATACAGAGCCGACGGTTGTCGCTGCGCCGCGACGCGGGAGGTCAGAGGAGGTTAAAAAGCCATCGTAAAGTATGGAATCGAAAAGGCTGGGGATGGCGATCCCGCGGGGACGCTAGTTCACTTACGATCGCTTGGCAATTGTGGCCCCGAAATCTACGTGGCACCACCGCCGTATCTCGTGGAATTATTGCGCACCCGGGAAGGAAGCTTAACCTCTTGCGCCATGATTTAAGACGTGGCAGTGCGTGGCATAGTCAGTGATGAAGTTGTTCACGCGAGAACTCCAGCAATAGTTCACGAGGCTCGTGTTTCTTACGTTTCACCTGTGAAACTACCGCTGATCTCACCTGTGCTTTTTACGTTTCATTCGGGAATCTACCGCGAGTCTGATTGCTGCTTTTTATGTCTCATTCCTGGAATCTACTGCGAGTCTGATTCTTACGTCTGACGTCTACCACGAGTTTTTCCCGCTATTATTCCGTGTCAGACTTTCAACTGTTCCACGGTTGCAAGCTTCCGATAAAGAAGCTGCTTCAACTCCGATAAAATTGCGCTGATCGAAAGTCTCGATATGTCTTTGATCGAGCTTCGCGTAGTGGAATTTAATTCGTGCTTCTCGTATTTAGTCAGTGGAATCTACCCTTTTTCTAACTCGCAAGAGGTTAAATATCGCGGTTGTTATTTGCCATCGGCGTATTCGAGATGAAACGATTCGCAAAGCGTGCCGATTCCTTGACGATTCAAATCGCGTTTCAACGATATTTAAGGGATATTCCGCTACGCGAACAGAGTAACGGTGGCCGATCGGAGAGGACGAGCGTATCGTTTCGCGTAAAAGCGCGGAAGTATCCAGAACGATTGTCTGTGACGACTTTAGGAAGCGTCGGATTCTTTCAACGATTATTTTATTTCGTTCCTGAATGGACAGGGGCGGAATAAAGCCAGCTATCCTGCTTTACTCGGGAAAGTCGTAAGGAAATTGATTGGATCTTAAGCAGCGATCTCCATCGTCGATCTCGTGCTAACGCGGGGTTAACTCTCGGTGTTATCTGCATGCGTTTCGTTAACCCGAGGGTAAGTGGAAATACTGGTCGTGGAATTTTAGTGGTAAGTGAACGGGAATGGAACGTGCGAGCGTCGAAGAGGAAGAAGAATGCGAGGAAAAGAATAAATTTTTCTGAATGGGTGACCTACATTGTCGGCAATTTTAATTAAACAACGAAGACAGAACGCGGGGTTCTTCGCTTATTTCTTGTTTATGTGCCATGTATCGGAAGGAATTAGGATACGTAATTAAATAGGACGATTAAGTGTAATACTTTTAGCCCTTAGTTATTGACATCCACTTTCCGATATATCAGATATATTAGACCGAAAATTAACCGTTTATACTCGAGAGGTGTATACCATAAAATTTTCAAGACCCATATTAATTAATAAATCCAATTTAAGATAATACAACAGTATGCGAGATATCGAAATCAAATAATTTTACGCGTATTATACGATTCTTTAGTCACCACTCAAAAAATAACGTCAGTTTTATAACAGAAAATCTGTAAATTTCTACTCTTCTGTAATCAAAAACTCATCGAGTGCAAAGGGATAAAAGTTCAAACGACATTTTGAATGGGAACATTTTTTTTCAGAACCACAGAAATATCTTCAGTGCAAACGAAAAATACGTTAAGTTACGCAAAATATCGTATATTTTGCGGTACATCGCCCTCGATTGAGTCTAAATTATTCGATCGAGCAATTTTCCAATCGTATTACGCAGTGTGTATGCACGTCATAGGAGCGTCAAGAACGATGCTCGTAAAAATCGATTTTCCATCGAAGCAAAGGAAGGAAGGTCAGAGTACGTGTTACAAATTTCGATACGCGTTGGCAACGATTATTGCTTATCGCGTTCATGATCATCCCCCGATTTCAGTACTGGAAAACACGGCGCTTCTCTGCTAGTAAATCGCGTCGTATTTAAACCAAACCCTGCAACTCTGACCCTTTACTCGCAGAACGTGTCATCTAAGCTTCCATGGGCGTGATTTTGGGCGGGAAAAGGAACGGGGTGAAAAAGGCGAGAAATGATAGTAAAAAAACCACGTTGACCGGGACGATGTGATTCTTTTCAATAATATTCGCGTGCGTTTGAAACGCGTGGCGAGAAACAAATATATAACGACTGGCAACGGTCACTTTAATGAACGCGAAACTCTTATTGTTCCATTCACACTTTTCTCTCTCTCTCTCTCTTCCTTTCTCTTCCACCTGCCTATTCGCCACACGTTCCAATTTCTCTTCCTACTCTTTTGCATAAGCCTTATGAAAACGTGCTTTATTTTCGCGAAACTGGGTTACCATTTATTTCATCGAGTCTCGAATCGCGTTTCCGGCTGCCGTCTCGACCAGAATCGGTCAAAGGGAACCGCGAGCATTCCGCGTCGAGAACAGTTTCCACGCTAATTAACGCGTAACCGTGCGGCTCGACGGGAAATTTCTTTTCGCGTTCGATCGATCGAACACCTCGCAAGACTCGACGGATTACGGATAGATCCGCCCGATGAAACTCGGATGACCGAGCGAGGGCGTTAACGAACGCTTTAAAAAATCCGTCGATGATTGACGCGATTTTAATACTCTGTCGGTTTCCGCGGCTTTGTACCGATTATTGTTGCTGCGTTCAAGGAAACGAACGAATGGCCAATGTTTGAGATGAAACTCGCGAACGCGTTTAATATCGCGAAACGAAGGCAGCCAGAATGCTTCGCGGAAGTACATTGAACGAGGTAGAATTGCATTTCTAAATGGAATTTATTATGTACGAGTGAAACTGTTTACCGGTAGATTTACAACGCCAACGCTTGGATGAAAAATAAGCGGATATTCTTTGAGAGATTTATTTCCTATTACGTTTTCATTAACGTTTCCCCAGGTTTCTCCGTGCTTCCGAGCAAATGACGAACGAAAGTTCGAACGCCTCATTCAATTTTCTTTGCGTAAGTCGCCCGTCGAGGCTGCGATGTGCATGCACCGTGTACATCTGCGAGATATTCGAGCAGGAAAGATCAGCGATTCGCGGGTGGATTAAAAGTTATCGGGTCGGAAGAGCAACCGATGATCGCAAAGCGTGGAGTCTCGAAACGGAACCGCGAAACGAGGACGGTGAAGGGTGGAATATATGAAGTTGGAAAGAGTCCCATCGAATATTTCGCGAATGAACCCCTCGACAAAGCCTGATGGATTTTTAAACGTGCCCCCGATATTTCAGCACGATCATTTTCCGATCCAATAAACAGCGACGCGATATCTTGCCGCGGTGAGAATATGAGCCGGCCGTTTTTACCTGAATGGAATCCTTGCCAGCCTCTCGTAAAATATTCCTCGGCTGCGTGTATCCCGGCCCGTTGCTGTACAATAACGTTGTGTACGGTTGTCCATCAACATCCGACACCTTGCTGTCAGAACCTGAAGCAAAAAGGAGCACGCAATCGGATCATCAATCAGAGGTACATTATCAAAGCGTTGTACATCGAGCACTGACGATTAAAAGAAGTTCGAGGCTAGGTATCATTAAGTCGTTATTTCGCGAAAAATAGACGCCGGCTGACGAGAACAATGAGATATCCTGGCTTTTTATTCGAGCAAAACAGCTCGATCACTCTAACGATGTTGTTCGCTGGGTGATGGATAGGTGCAATTTAGTTTCGCGAATGATGAATGTTAAAAGGGAAACTCGCAACCATCGTGGTATATGGAAAATGCGAAACTGTTTGTCGAGGTAAACAGGCATGAACTTTTATAACTTCCGCTTGTTAGCCTGCTGAACGAAGAATTTCTCTTCTTACGCGGAGGCCTTTGCTCTTGGCAATACCATCGGTGGTTTCGCCATCTTTCCAACTCGATAATAATTTCTGGCCACGTTTAGTACGCATGTCGAGTGACGTCAGTTGTTTGTATTCTACGCGAGACGAAATTTCAGGAGTATTTTAACCCGTTAAAAACAACGCGCGATTCCTGGTTCTTTTCCATGTGGATGACTACTCGCGTAACGCAGGTTTTCGGAATGAAAATCTTGCTGATATTTTTACCTGCTATACCGCGACGATAAACTGTCAGGTATCAAATATACTCTTCGCGGAACGAATCATATCAGAGACAGAGGAAATGAATCGTCGACGCAAAGATTCAATTTCACCCGTCGTGGCAGATAATCGTAAACATAACTATATTCGCGACGAAGTAAAAGTCGTGGACGTAAGAAAAGTGGCGGCAGACAAGAGCGCAGTGGATGGTTGAAAAATAAAGCACCTCTTGGTTTGACAAACTCGGTGAACAAAGGAGGGTCGGAACGATTGTGGACAAAGCCGACACGGAGGAAGAAGAGAAGCGAAGGAAGAACGCGGCTAGGTTGAACGCTTCGCGGAGCTCGGTCGGGCCGATGCTAAAACATTCCGAACGTTCCCGACATCGAATCCTCTTAAACGGCGGCCGATCCTCGCATCAAACACTTCAATCATGCGCCGTGAACCACGGCGAACGATGAAAAGAATTCCGTCGCGAATTCCGCGGGCGTGATCGCGCGCCGAATTAAGCGCCGCTTAAACTGCTATCTTCCGGCGAAACGCAGCCGGCCGTTGCAAAACATTAATTGTTAGGATGAACCGGGCTCTGTTGTTTCATGAATAAGTGGTTGTTCAGTTGCAGACAAAAGGGGGTGAAAGAAGGGGGAGAAGAAAAGGCGACGGGCAAGTTAAAGAGAAGGAGAAGCAAAGAGCGAAAGAACCAGAAGAATAGACCCCAGGACATAGCCGCTGGTGAATATGTTTTATTCAAAAGCGTTCTCTCTCATCCTCCTCCTGCTACTTGCGCAGGAATCTTAAAAAAAGCGGAAAACGATGAGAAGGAAGGGACGAGAAAAAAGAGGAATAGGTGGGAAAGGGGGAAAAAATAGATCGCCGCGGCCGTTTCACGCTGTCTGTCCTTTAACAATGTATAATTTAATCGTTTATTTGTCGCGCGAATGTAGCAGTCGCATTAAACGCTATTATCGTTTCCGTTTAAAGATCTCGAGAGCAGACCACCCAGCCGGCAGCGAGCCGCCAGCGTACACAATGCATACCGGAATTATAAACGCTAGTTCAACTGGCAAACGGTAGTCGGTAAAGAGAGCAAGTTGCGAGTATATTTATACAAATTTTATCACCCATCTCCGGAATCGTTTGTTACTTCTTCACACTTAGCCCACTGAACGTGGAAATCTCCCCGTTTCGAAGTCGCTGCGCGCCTGGCTGCAGATCTCTTCCACCTTTCTCCAGCAATGCGTTGCCTTGCATTTCGCGTATTATTTCTCTTTTCTGATTTTGTTAGTATTCGGTTCTATTTCTGCGCTCTGCACGAAAGATATCTACTTCTTCGATTACGATTCATTCAATTGCAAAAAATGTTTAATTATGTAATTTATTTTTAATTTCACGTTTTACATAAATTATACGTAATATAGGATTGTTAATATCAAATATAAGCGATCCGTTAAACTCAACTTTATATTTGTTTCTTGTGTCCTTTAATCAATTAGTGTACATAACTTGCCAGAAATGCGCAGTGGAAAGCATACGGTTGGCTGTGGCGCGCGCGCTTGGATAAGTGTCTAGTAGAAATAGCCCGCTGCAGGTCTGTCTTTCATAAGTAGAATAGACCCGCTACCGGTCAGATGCGTTTCATACGAGAACTTGTTATGCAATAGCGAGCGAAAACTGCTTCGACCTTTTCCACTTGGGCAAACTAGCTTGCTACGAGTTCAGAATCCTTTACGAAGAGAACCGAAAGGACCATATTATTCAGGTATTTGCATGATTCCGAAGAGTGCTCTATTGCTCAGTGGACTCCCTTGTTTCCCAAATCTCCCTTGTCTTCTTTCGCAGTCAGGTCTTCCAAGGATCTTGTATTTCGATGCGATGTAACATCGAAGTTGACGTGTTTCGATTCTCCCTCGTAGCCTTGTAATCAGCAGCTAATCGTTTTTTATCACTATCCTATTCCACGGTAAAGATAAAGTATAAATATTTGATCAACATCGTGGCTTCACGAAGGATCGATTGTTTTGAACGATCGTTACAAGAGCATCGTTATCGGAAGGTGCTTTCGTACCACGAATTTCGTTTTGCGAATCACGAATCAATTTCTCGCGATTTGCGGGGAAAAATAAATGCATCGAAGGTCGGCCGTAGGATTATTCGTTGAACAAGAGGAAGATGGCATCAGCTCGCGTTGGTCTCTGCCGCGATAATCTTCATTTATCGTTCCTTCAAATAATACTATTCCAGGCTAATTGTTCGAAAGGAATACCAGAACGGGATAAAGCGCAGAACGCATGGCCTGAAACAAAGTCTGTTCGGGATTTCTTTATTTCACTCACCCCTGATCGCCCTACCGACTAAACGGGTCGTGGTTAGTTTCAACTGCTCGTTATTTAATTATGCTCAATTAGTCCGTTCACTCGGCTGGTATAGGCGCGCTATTCAGTCGAAATAAAATTGAGTTTAAAACGCTTGAGGTGTTTCCCTTTGAACTGCGCGTTCCTTCCTTTGCCGCGCGTAATGGTTCGTTCGGTGAGTATTGAAAAACCATTACTTCACGTTCCGTGTTGCAAATGTAACGGCTACAAAAGGTTTGATGTGTTAATACCGTGTCGCTGTATTTCCTGCGCGAAAATGGCCAATGTCGCGATTCCTCTAGCCGTGTCTGTTTGTGTAAACATTTCGCAAATAACGCTGCATTTCGCACTAATGGAACACCGAGAATCAATTGTTCTTTGGAAACTGAAATTTCATAACGAACTGCGCATCGATTTATCGATCCTTTTATCGCTACGCGGCACTTCGCGTCCCGAAATGACGCGAACTTTGGAACTGTTCGACTATTTCTATCGATTAATATATTATGTGCCGCTAAAATTGTATCGATCGATCGAAAGTCACGTTGAGCGAGAAAAACAGAGAAAGTTAGGCATATTTGATACTATGGTATTAATTATTTATGGTATTAACGTTTTGTAAATTGAAGGGCCTATCCTGGCTGATTCGACTCGTCTCTCCCGAAGCAGATATTCTTCTATGAATGAAAATACAATTTCTTCGCGAATACCGTCGAGGATGAACGCTCTTGGCTCCGTCTCTTTGTATGGAAATTAATTAAATCGATGGCCATTTCGCGATTGCTACTACGGAATACGCGATGCCGCGTTTCGAGAAGTTAATCGCGAATTCCGTTCAACGTTAAATAACCGTGCCTAAAGAAAACAGGATGCACGAATATCGCGTACTGTATAATTAGTATACGAGTGTTTGAGTGCTACGAAAGTGTTTCGAGTCCTCTTTTCGACGTGACAAACTTTAACGGCGACTGAAATAACCACTAAGTTTTAAATACTCCACTTAAACGCGTCGGAGACCGAGTTCGATAAAATTCATTTTTACCCTCTGCACTTGGAAACTTTTATCTTTTCAACTTATAACGCGTTTCCTAGCGGTCCCAGATTTAAATAGCAAACTTCAAGAGGGTTAATCTAGATGATCCGACGGGTAAAAGTAACTTATCCTCAAAATTCGTTATCCCTCCTAAAAATCTACACGTAAACAGGAACGTCTTAATAAAACTAATATACCGATGATCTAATAGTTCAAACACAAAAGAAATTCTTCGATTAATAAATATACAATTTTCGTATATATTTCCATCTCCAATAATTTCCGAGATACGGAGAAAAATATTCGTCATCCCCAGTTACGAGTTCTTTAAAAGGAAGAAAAAAAAAAGGTACGAGTGGAATATTCTTTGAAAATCTATATCCGAGCAAATTTCATCGCAATTATTAGTCACTCCTTTGTTAGTAACGAAATCTTGAGAACCTTGTGGCTGCGCTTTTAAGCAACCGTCAAATGAAAGGACGATGCAGCATATCAGCGGTCGGGAATTAATAGCTAAAGAGCCTTAGAAAGTTGTCGATACAACGCGTACCCTTGGGGAACATGCTTTTTCCGCATTAAAGAAACGTCCGTGGTTGTTTTCGTTACACGGTCGAACAGCGTTGAATAGGGTGGCTCGGGCCACCCCGTGGCCGACACCGGCACGATGCTTTCTGTAATGTAGTTGAGCCGATTACGCGGCGGCATTCTGTCATTAAATATTAATTACCGTGTTGAAACATCGTGCATTACGGCGAGAAAGGGGGTGGTCGGGGACGGGAACCGATTCTAGTAACTAAACATACGACCACACGCGTGCAAGATACACACATGGCGACACAGGCGAGGGGTTAAAGCGAGATATACAGGTCGATAATAGAAGCGCAGCTGCTTCGGTCCAACAAAGGAACTCGTTCCACGTCTACTATTTCGAAGGAATTGCGCGACTTCACAAAAGAATCGGAAATGAGAGCTCGAGGAATCATAACCAGCCGAGGTCGCCGTTCCATCCAATTATTTACCATATGAACGGTCATGCAATTGTTCCGATATGGGAAATCAATGAAAGTTTCGCGGATAAATTGAATCGCGACGTGCCGTTCCTGGGATTCCAATGGACGATCCCGTGAGTTTTATCGGCGAGGTCTTAACTTTCTTCGAATACTCGAAACTTCCATTCCCCCTCGCCAACACTCTTCGTTTTCATCATGCTTTACCAGCACTTTCGTCTCTAACCAGCCGATAGAAATATTCTCTAACTTTACCACCTGAAAATCGCGCAGCCGAGCAGTTGATATACAAAAATAGGTGCTCCAAACGTGCCATGTCAGTAACCCAAATTCAAACTCCATCTCTAAATTGTCAGCTATGTATGTGCATACGTATACCTGGATACGTGTTCCGCAAAATTATTCTTGCACATAACTGTCATGTATGTATAATGCACCTGTATATTAATACAGTCAACAAGTGATTTTGGTTCATAGGGGTCGTCCTATTTAGATAGGACCAGATCTATATTAATTTGTATCGTATTGATCCTGAAATTTCGAGAAGCCGACGAAATTACACTTCAAAATGCATCGTATCTGGTTCGATCTTCGTGAATAAAAATTTGAAAAATTCCGTTTAATTGCATACGTGTGCCAAATTTAATGAAAATTGATTGAGAATTGTTTATCTATAATCTTTCCTTAGAAGATATAATCTTTCTTATAGTTCTATGTAACTACATAAACTTTCCCTTTAAAAATGGTATCGAGGACGCGTTTTATCCTCGATCTTCGAACCTGCATTTCACACAATTCGTATGAAAGCAACGAGGACGTTATTTCTTCCAAAAAATCAGGAACCAGTGATTAGAAAGTTCAAAGCAAGTAGCAAAATGGCGAGCAGAAGACGCCTAGGAGAATCGATGGAAGGCGGATTTATAGCGACGCTGGTCGATTCAACGGCATCACGAAGAACAGACGGGTAGAAAGTCATAAAGCGGGTTCCGAGCTGAAGTAGCTTGAGATACGCGGTTTTACGACTTCTCCTCGTTTCCACGAATGACAGCTTCGAATAAATTACGCTCTTTAGAAATTCCCTTCCGCAGACTTTCGCGTGAATACGGGGTACATCGAGCCGGAAGTCTTTGCCAGCCTGCCGCGTCATAGTAAGCACGCTGGAAACGCAGTTTAACGTCACGCCACGTGTAAGTTTACAATTAATTAGTTTAACAGCGAATATCAAGTCATACTTGGTTACCGGTTTAATTAACCTATATTTAAAATTGCTCTTCGGCGAGTTTTGGTCATCGATTATGAAGGTGCCCAAAAGTTAACGAGCGTCGGCTGTGACTGCCGGTGACACGTGATTATCGTTCGAAAATTTTCAATAAATCGAGAAGAAAGGGAAACGATCATTCTGAGCGTGAATACGAGTCACTGTGTCGATAATCGAATTGTCAAGCATTCAGGCCGCCGAGGAAAATATCCTCTCGATACCTTGTTCACGATATAGACTAATAGTTTATACGTGTGACGAATTTTTTAACACTTTCAAATTCCAAATTTTTGATAATTTGGAATTAAATACATATCACTCGGGTCACTTTCCCAATCGATGAGATTCAACCTACGTGACCTGTGAACCAGTTTGATAAACATTTAGAGAATTCAGAAACGATACACCTCCCAAAAACAGGCATTCATCGATCAAAAATATTTTGCGTTAGTTCAGTCCCAGCTGCGACAGGAAGAAATTTAACCGAGAAAAATACAGTCGAAGGATTAAAAGACGGTGTACACTTCAAAGTCAGCGAACCTTAAACGGAATTTAAAAGAGTTTCAAAAGAGTATTAAACCAGTTTCAGTTTCAGAAGAACCTATCACGAACTTTAACGCGAGATTCTATACAACTCTGTCGTAGATCGTTACGCTCGACCCAGCGTTTACGCTGTAAATAACCAGACATCTTTATAGCACTCTTTCCCTCCCTTTCCCACCCTTTCCCTTAATTTATTCCAAGGCTGGTCATCGCATTTAAAGTATCGAACCTGATCCTATACCTCGTTAGCGACACAACGAAAATTCAACATAACGACCATTACATATACCTGCGCGATACCTACTAAGGGTACGAAAGGAGTTTCAAGAACTCTAATAACGCTCTCGAGTTTAAGGGCGTCCTGAGAGTCCGTTTAAATCGAGCGATAGTTATCACACGCGTCAGATAAAGCGGCAATGAGCTCCTCGCGATGGCCAGGTCTCGTGGTCGGGCGGAATGTGGTATCACGGAAGTTCATCCAGCAGAAGTTTCCAGAATGCCACGAACTAACTAGCCTGGCTAGCGGTCGCTCGCTCTTGGATCGATATAAATCAGTTGCTGGATACGTTATTCCATCACGAGCCGCTCGAAGATGTTCGCCCTCGTCCTGGTTGCATGCTCGTTCGGCTCTCGTCCATTATCTAGCGACTATATAAGATCACGAAAGCGCATCGGCCTCCACGAAAGTTATGCGATGGCAGCGGCTCACGAAAGTGGATATCTGTTCCCGAGGTCGCCACCCCTTTCGCCGCCTCCTTGGAAGTTAAATTAGAGAACGAGGCTGAACGAGAGGGTTGGGCGGCTGCTTTTATGCCGGGACACGGATTGCTCGATATCATCTGCCGCGTTCCACTTTTCTTCCCTATTTTCGTACCAGTTGACGAGCCGTAAGCGTTCGAGTAATTGAATCGTCGGGAATTCCTTCCACGCCTTTGTCGCTCTCGTCGCCGATAGGATCCGTTCCTGCAAAACGCGTTACCCTCTTCTTTCGTCTATCGTTATTTTCCAAACGGCGTTCTAGCGTGTTTAAGCTGAAGTTTTTGATGGATTTTCCGCTCGGTTGTGGTAAGTGTAACACGATCTCCGATAACTCGCTATTCGCGCGGGCAAACCGAAACTGGGCTACCGACTCTGCGTGGATAAATTTCCAGGCTTCCACACCCTGAACGATGCTTATGTTCGGTTCTAGATCGAGGTAATACGACTTCTCGGATGGTTCGAACTTCAATTTTTCAAAAGTCAGGCGAGTGTTTGTATCTCTGCTCAAATTATAGCGCGTTAGTTCTACTATCATCGCAGGCATTGGTCACCATTGGTCGAAGATTATCGTCGTATTTCGCTAGTAGTCGTTAATTTCTGTGACAGTAGGAGAGAGTGTTTTACATTCTTCTCTTATAAACTGAACATCGTCCAGGTTTTCGAGAGAAGCATTCGAGGTGTACACTCGTGCAACAAACTCGTTCCCATTCTTACCTCTGTTTAACAGACGCCTTACATTCGCTGGCACGGAACAGCCTTCCATTATACCCTCGAAAGCTGCGGAACCATTCGCAGAATTAACTCGACCCCATAATCGGTCGGTTTCCAGTAAATCCTGGCATTCCCAGCATTTACACACGCGGGGCAAATCAATTTCAACGGCAAACACACGGCACGGCGAACCATGCCCTTCTGGAACTGATACGTCGACGAGAGACGACACTCGTCCATTCGTTCCGATCCCCGAAACCCCGTGGTGTCAAAGCCGGGTAGAAAGGACGAGGCCGAGTTGTCCGGGTGGACCCGGTTCGATTCGATCCGACGAAACGACTAGAGATGTTCAGCGAAACGTAGTCGGATGTAAAACAATCGAATATCCGCCATTCGTTGCCCGTGAGGCAGTTGGCGGACCGTAGACGGGAATCAATGACGACCCGGGTCCGCTTAAAAGTTTAATCGGGCCACCATGGCGCAGAGGTGTCTCCCGATATCGTCAGCCATAGAGCAGACACAAAGGAAGATCAATGTTTCCTGCTGTCATAAAGCTGCCACGCCGTGGTGCTGGCATGTTTATTACCGCGGTAGAGAACAGCGCTAGCGAACGGCCGCCAAGTTTGCAAAATCGCTGAAATTCGTGGTCACCGGACGATTCTGTCGAGGTTCAGTTATGTGATCCTGATCGGAAAGAACGATCAGGGAAGCGTAAACCTCGGACGAGTGTCCTGATCGTTGGTTCAAGAGGACGAGATACGAGGATGCTTCGAGGGTACCTGTATTCCCGCTCCATTTTCCCTTCTTCCTGGCTGACTGTTTCTTTTTCTAAGCTGTCTGCACGTCGGATTCTGATAACAGGTCGACGAGGGAAATAAGCAGACGTCTCGGAAGGGAACGACTGAGCGAGAGGATGGTGGAATTTGGAGATGATGGGTTGATGAATTCCAGGCGGAGAGCTTGTTAACGTTACGTGCTGCATATAATAGAATGATATACGAAGTGTTATGTTGATATTTTGAGGGGTTAGCAGAGCGAGAATTATGGCAGATGATACTGGCTATAAATACGTTTTAAACCACCGACCGTTTAGAGTTCGCTCGTAACTGCATCTCGCGGGTTGAACGATCGTTCAGGATTTTCTCGGGAAGCTTTTTATCTTCCCTTTAATGTCCCCTCCTTGTCCCTGCAACTTTTTTTAAATTAACCCTGAATCACTCGCGTTAATTCGGAATTCCAATGAACTTAACCTGCGATTAAATCGACCATCTTCGATATTTCAAATCGACATTTCCAGAGGAAAATATTCCATAACCGAGGGCGTTCCTGGAAAAGAACATAAGTGAAAATAGCAAATCGTTTAAATCACGCTGGAAATTTTAATTCTTATGGGGATCAAGCGTTTACCTGGAATACCGAGTTTAAGTTTTAAGAGAATATTATTCGACAAACAAGATTTACCCACGAAGAGTCCACAAATCTGTAAACTCTTTTCCAGAAGCGTCCTCGATTAAATCAATCTCTGTTTGCCGAAATGTGAATCAGGGACTTGGAAGAATAGGATGGAATATCGCGAGCATCCTTGAATCAACCTTCTTCGTGGTTTCACCTTCGTTTATTAGTTCCTATTTCCATTCAGTCGGCCAGCGCTAAATTCCTTTTGGCTGCTGTCGCTCAGAATTGTTTACAATCCATTCGTGGCCGTCCATCAACGACCTAAATCCGACCGGTTCGAAAATATTGACGAACTTTCGTGCGCCAGACCGCAGGACAGCAACTCTGCCCTGGTGGACCATGCGAAAACGTATGCGGACCTTTGTTACGCGGAACGAATGACGGATGTTTCGGCAATAAGTGGTAAACATTCGGCTCCCAGTCGCTGTCGGGATGACATAGAACGAACACGAACGGTTGCTTCGTCCCGTCGAAGTTTATAATCGACCGTAGTTTCTCCTGCCAGTGGTTCCTCGAAATTCGAACGAACTCGCGTTTATTTCGTTGCTCGAATCGCACCTGCAACTTTCCGCATTTCCGTAATGTGTGTTCGCGTTCGGAAAGTGCGGTTCTAACTCATTCGTGGCTTGTTCGAATGCTACTCATGGTGTTGTAGCTGCTGGTTCGTAGTATCGCGTAGCCGAGGTTGCAGTTTAATGGAAATCTCCCTAAACGCGATTCCAGATTTGTCCACTCGACGTAAGATTCTTATCTCGTCGCTCGCATGCTCGGGAAAATCATTTTTTTACGTTAGAATTACCAAAGGAGTCGAAATTATTGATTTCCCAAATTAAAGTGTAACCGCGTTCGATAAAATTAATTTTTTATCGAAATTACTGTAACCTGAATCGATTGTTCGAATGTTAAATATTAGGTATTACATAATTATAGGTACAAACATATTCGTAGATATATAAATCGATACGAGAAAAATCGCACACGTGTCTGCGGAATTTTATGGAATAAAATAGACTTCGCGTTGGTTATTTTGGATATTAGAAATTAATACTACAGCCTCATGGACATAATTGTGTACATTCTCGGTCATTTACGTGAGAAATAAGACTTCAATTAACGAATGCCAAGTTAATGGGACTTTGCGCAGGATGGCGACGTTCGAATGACGGCACGTTTCAATAATCGAATGGCCCGAATAATGAGCAGGTGGTTAATCGAGATAATACGTTCAGTGTAATACAGTTTTGTGTTAAATGTGGTAATCGAATTACATGGTCGCGCGGGTACGTGAAACCGCTGATTTATAACTTCACAGCGGCCCGTAATTTCATTGTAATGGACACAACTTTCCTTCGCGCCGAAAGCGGGTGTCTGTTAGAGTACTCTCCGAAATATATAGCGATCGCGTTTAATTTCCTCGGGCTTCACGGAAATTTGCCGAATTTTTGTCGTTCAATTAACTCGGGAAAAATGGACGAGGGCAATTCAGCTATGTTCAAACGCGTCAAAGGGCGAAGATTCAATGAGAATTGATTAAAAAGAATTTTTTTGCGATTCAAAGCGGAGCACTTCTACCGCGAATAATGTTTAAATTAAGCCAGCTCGTTTCAACCTTACTTCGTATAACAAATTTAATATGGGAGATAAGGTAAGAGTGTATAGCTTGTTTCATATTTCACCAGGCAGTTTTAAATGTAATTACTGCAACTACGGATAAAGTTATATCAAATTACATTCCTATAAAGATTCTCAATGTTCACGTATAATTTATTTAAATTTAAATTTGAATTCCGTGCACTTGTATCACGGCATATCGTTCTTACTTAAAGACAGATGCTAATACTAAAATAATAAAGTGATAAACTGAATAAGTTTTTGATAGGTGTTCTTCGAATGTTTTCATTTGTTCTCGTTCGTTAACGACGTTTGTAATAATTACGAACGTTACGCGTTATTCTGGATTTCATTTTTAGGAGCGGTACGAATTCGTCTAACGTCAAGCTCCAGCAACATCTTCAAAGTAACGCGCCGTGGCTCGCACGAAAAGCAACTCCTATTCTATATAAACCATGTCAGCGGCAAAGATGCATCCCTCTTAGCATGTTGGTAACATAATTAAATTTATCTACTGCCTCCGGTATCGTTGCAACATGAATTGCTTTCCGCTCGATCTTATCGCTTCAAGAAGATCGAATACAATGCAGTACGGGATTTAGGCGAAAATTAATTATAATTTCGTGTCGGTAACGAGGAGAGAGCAACTGGGAATACGTGGCGACAGTTGCCGTTTTCTTCGTTAAATTTATAGGCAGAGGAATTTCTTTTAAATATTTATAATTTTATTTTTCAGACTCTTTTCGAGATCTTGACGTTTCCGGAAAAAAACATAAACGACGTAGTTTCAACGATTTTGAAAGTAGTCTTAGAAGTTTTACAGCAAAGCTGCCTGAATTCAGAAACACGAAATCAACGGAACTAAAGTTGCTCACAAGGTTTTATGTTAATTTGTAAGCGGTAGGCGTTTGAAAGTTTGTACTCCCGGCGGGAGATAGTCATGAGATAGTAGAACATAATTTTTAGAATTTCCAGATCGTTGAATCTGTCGCAGATGATGCGAGAAACGTATTTTAAATTGTTAGTTACGAGAAGGTAATATTTATGTTTCAGATACCGATAGGAACACGTAAAAACACAGAGTTCAAATACGAGCTGAAAACTGTTGCAATAACGATTTCAACTGTCGGAATGATTTAAAAAAATTGTTATTTCCAACGATTGGTATAAAGAATTGATATCAGCATGGATATTGAGTTTCGTTCAGGTTTAGTGCATAAAAATATCAGCTTTCTCGTGCTGTAGGTAAATAAGCGATAAATGAAATATTAAAAATTGCTATCGAATATTACAAGCTAAAAGATTTAGCGATATATGCATAAATGAAATATTACTTTCGCCCTTCGTAACAGTTTTGA
Source organism: Euglossa dilemma (assembly GCA_002201625.1). Taxonomy (NCBI): domain Eukaryota; kingdom Metazoa; phylum Arthropoda; class Insecta; order Hymenoptera; family Apidae; genus Euglossa; species Euglossa dilemma. The sequence goes on along the minus strand of NIJG01000099.1, from coordinate 4,713,156 downwards.
AAGGAACCTTAAGTAACCGTTATTAATAACTATCCCTGAAACATTTCTAGCCCTGACTTTAACTTATCGTTAGTACTTTGCTCAGATGAAAAGATCCCCTAAGTTTCTTAACTCTTCGAAATCTTCGATAGTATTTAATCATTGCGAATTTCCAAAATGTCTTACCAGATTCGTTCAGAAACTTTCAGGTTAAATGAAATTTTCGACGTTATTAATCTCCGTGGTCTTTCCATCTTTTACCCGATCTCTTTATTTTCCTATCTTTAAAAGTCACGAACGTTCGAAGTTTCGAAACCTGTAAGATACCGTTTCTAGAATTTTACATTTTCAATGTCTCTTAGAGTGTATCTTTCGCAGGCCTCTTTGAACCCGAAACTCGCTGCGATCGACTATTCGCGATCATCGAGATTCCGATGACCCATGAGGTCTTCAATTTCGGAAATTCTGAGAAGTACAGGTATTCGTGGAATTCTCGAGCCTCCGTAGCTTCCCAAGAGTTTCCGAAGCCTCTTTCCCATCATCGAAAGTTCATTGTCCAAATATGATGAACCCTACCCAGAGTTATTCCGCGATCGCAAATACCAGCGATTTATCGTCTCTGTGAAATTGTAATTACCCTGCGATTCGCCAAACAATCGTTATTTCACCATCGCATTTTTGGGATCAGAAGTACAGCATTTAACTTTACGCTCATTAACTTCACGACCAGCGATTCAGCATTCTACGAACTCCAAGTGGATAATCTGTCACATTTTACGAGCGATTCTCAAATCACTGCGTGGAAATTTTGCATTCGCAGAATTTCGTTGAATCAGTTGTGCATTGTAAACCGGTGCGTTTAGATGAATTTAAATCTAGAAGGACATAGAAGGTTTTGACATTGAAATATATTAATTTTGAGAATGCGTGCTGCTTTAACGCTCTTATATTTTCAACGATGCGTATCTTCGTAAAACTTGATGAGGAATTTAAGCCGCTTACATCGTCGAGGTTATTCCGTAACTTCCGCCGGCTGTTTCATATGACTCCTTTGTGAGCTGCAGAATTTTTCCCAGCAAACTGCATTCGCGATCATACGACTGTTATATAGAATCCACGGGAAAGAAGGAATACTTGCGTAGGATGCGTGTTCCATATTTTGTGCGATTATTCGTACGTTTGTTTCACTGCAATATCGTTTCCTCTGTGAATCCCTCTGTTCTCTGAATCTAATTACAAATATAATTACTAACGCAATTATATTTAGTCGCGTGATAGATAACAGACTTGTAATTATTAATTTCTCCTCGTGTTCCATCTCCATTTTACACGTTTATCGGACAATTAAACAGTCGATCAATAATTAAGAATAAAATATGCGATTTTTCTTTGCGACACGTGAACGATGGAAAATGCATTATCGGTATTAATTCAAAACGATTAATTCATAGCGATGTTATGAGATTCAGATCCAATCACTTTAAGCACTTTGGATATTTCTCTGGTCTTTCATTCTTTTGGGTTTTCGAGATCTACGATTAAAATGTTCCTATTAGAATTAAATAGAGATATGTTTTTTAATCGTTTGTACTGGATAAATCTCGTTTTGTTTAAGAAATTTAATCAAAACAGAAGAAGATTCAGATCAAAATACATATTCAGAGTTCAATCGTACATGAACGAGAGTCGCAAATATTAGGCTATTCGTGAATAAAACAGTGAAAGATATTAGGCTAATATCCGCAGTCACGCGTCCGCAAAAAGTTAATTATTAAACATTCTTCATCGAATATAAATCTTTCGAATATCCAGTTAACCGTGTTTGTTATTTTTGTACTGTAACTATTTTGCTATTTGTCACTGTCGAAATACGAATAATACTATAAATCTGTCTGTTTTATAATTCGATAATGGCACAATCTACGCGTGCAGAATTTTAGAAGCAATAAATATCCGATAAAACTGAAAAATACAATTTTACAGGAGAAAAAGAAAAAAAGAAAAAAAGAAAAAAATGGGAAGAAAGGAATTGACCAAACTTTGAGAATTTCCAAAGTCGAAGATCGTATCTATCATTTTCAGTCGAAATAAAAACCGACGAGCCATGACAACATATAGAATTGTGTCATTGTAAATAACAACGAATACTATCCGGATCCCGATTCATTCGTCATCGAAAAAGATTCTGCATGTTTTTTTTTTTGGCGGATATAGTCGGTCGAAAATTTTCTTTTGACAGATTTATTCGCCAACTTTTTCCGAAATAAATTCATATTTGACACTTATTACGTCCTACGTTTTTCCATACACAAACTCTTTGTCACCTACCCTTTTGACAGCCTCTGATAAATATTACCAAAATTCGACTACTATAAAGAATTCTTTCCCTTGTTCCTTTAATACTAAACTCGCACGATCAGTCGAATCATTGTTCGTAGTAATGGTACAGAGTTTCAATAATAGTGCACTGATTGTTTGAATTTTTGTATATTCTTTATTTTTCGCTACTCGAAGATTAACATTGAAAGTTTACGAACAAAAGTTTCATATAAGATGAAGTAGAAAATTTTTGTGAGCGAAAATTTCGGAATGACCCGTCGGACCATGTTTATAGACAGCCACGCGAAAAACGTATTCGCGTTGATAATTTATGAAATGGGTTCGGGCGAACTCATTCGAACGACTCGTCCCACCAAAACCCAGCTTCGACGAAACAATTTCGGCAAACAAGTCAATTACATTGGCGACGGATTGGGAAACACTTTAGCCCGTATTATAACGCGACTATCAGCCTATTTACAAACCTGTCCTAAAAATTCAGTTAACCAAGCGTCGGTTTAACGGTTGGTTATAACGCGACGACGTAGAAGCTTGCTTCGTGCACTGTTATTGCTCGGCGTGCAGTACCAATGGAAAATCGGCCCTCGACCATTTCCAATATTCGCCGTGTGATACGAGAGAGTGGCAGAACAAAGTTTCCATACTGCTGAAATACCGTATCCCGCCGGTGACCATTAGGAACGCCGAGTCGTCCGTTTGTAAACCGTCTATTTTACAAATCATCGGGAATAACGGAAAAACAGGGGTGGCCGCGGGAGTATGGGCAGGTATATACGTAATGGCCGGATGCCATTTGAAACGGAAGCACGGAACCGGGTCACGGGCGTCTGGCCACATTTCATTTGTAATCTCCGTATCTCATCGGGATCACATTTCTGGGCCACGATTCGATTTTCTATCCAGGTAATTCGGATGTAAAGGGCATTCTTCTCTTCCGCGGGATTAAGCTGGTGGAGCAACGGTCCCATGACAGGCCAGGTAATTCCATTCGAGAAGAAATTGCTAGGCATGGAAATGAATCGGATATATACCGTACAGGAGAATCGGATCGGATCAACGGGAGATCCGGGTTTGGCAAGGGACGATTTCGTTGGAAAGTTGCAGACACTTCGAAAACAGACGAAAAATCGATTCGATTCGAGAGACTCGCGGAAGCTTTTCGAGTAGACGAATAGTATTTGACGGACTGCCAGGTGCAACTGGAGGCGTTCGATATATCGATGCTCTTATAATTTACGGTTTCCTCTTTGTTTCGCCGATTTTTTTCTCTCCTTTCTTTTCGTTCCCTCTTTTTCTCTTTATTCATGCTACGGTAGCAGCGGTGGGATTTTTGTGAAACGAAGCGAGAGTGTTTGGAGCGGAGCGATTGTTGCGCGAATCGAGAGTACTTACGATTATTCGAACTAGAGTGTCGGAGATGTAAAGGAAGAGTGTTTGTTCCGGGTGCTCGAGCTTATTGTGTGAACGAAGGGTGCGTGACTAGCTGAAGTTTTCGCTGCTGGCGCCCGAATTTTTTTCCCATTTTTCCCCCGATAGAAGGCAAAAATAGAGAGAGGAAAAATAGTGGGCGTGGAAAGGTAAATGTTTGCCGGGAATGCGTGTGTGGCCAGTTGAGAATGGGTAATTGAAAGTGAACAGCTGGGTGCCAGGGTTTCTCGAGGTTTCACTGTTTTTATTAAGCGAGTCGTAGAACATAACATCACCGTACCGTTCTTATTATCAGGTTATTGTTATTTTTTTTTCATAATAAACATCGTTACGCGCGTGTCGAGGATTCTTTATAACAAAGATATATTTATTAATAAGGAGGCTAATATAGCGGGTACTCGAGTATATACTAATGTAATAATATAAAGTAACGATATAATGTAACTAAGCAGAAGGGTCCTGAAACGAACACGTGCTTCCTGCTTTTCTTGTTTGAATGGAACTGCTAAAGAAAAAAAAAAGCTGGTTATAATATAAGATTATCATCTCACTTGCTAAAGCTCTGACAAGTGGCACATTTGCTATTTGTCGTCTATCTAGATTATTGGCAATTTTACTTCTAACCATTTCGACGTTAACGACTTTTAACACTCGGTGTATAGAATTAGTAATTATAGGCATGTCCAAGGTATAATCCTTGCGGTATAGTAACCGTGACTATGTCACTTAGGGACGTCATCTCTGGGTGATTCGATGACTGAATCGAATTTGACACTAGCAATATATTAATAGCGATTTTACTTGTTAAAATTTCCCACTGATTCATAGCTAAAGTTGTCACCTATAAAGCTAGGAGTGATCTTGCAATTAACAGCGTTTCTACTTTCGTTATATTTCCAATCGTTCAATTTCCCGTATCTTCAATCCTGCCCCAGTTTTCCGTAATTTTTCCTCTGCTCCGGTTTTACAGTTTGTTCGTCGAATCACAAGACTGCATTGAAAAATTTCTCCAACGGTTTACTCTCCTCCAAGACCGCCTACCAGTCGCGTTTCCATAAGCCTTATTTAAAAATTCAATTCAGCAAAGTGTTTTAATAAATCGGTGTTAAGAACTCCCAGTGAAATTTCCACCACTGCGAAACAGCGTGGTTAAACAAAATTGATGTACTGGGTCGAAAAGCCGGTACTTTTCAGTTGGTAATTACGAGATCGCGTTGGACTACTTTTTAGTTGACTTGTTTGAAGTACAATTCGAATGAGATTCCGAAGTTACTTTCGCCTGGTCGATCGATCAACCCTCGAGCGCACTCGATGATTAAATCCGATGGATAAGAATGCTTTTAGTAGAAAACAAACGAGAGAAAAGAAAAAGAAAAACAGACAGTTGTTGCTCAAATACCGACTAAAAATTGGCGCGTCTCGTTCACGCACGATCCGATCCGCTAAAAACGAGGAAAGGCTCGATCAACGTTGCAAGCTTCGCACATCGAATAATCGACTTGGCGAACCTATCAAACGCAGTCAATTTTCGATGTTTTTACCTGACACCGGTGTATTATTAATTACAAAAGCGCAGACCCGCGGGAACGAAAAGCTATTACGGCGGAAGCAACTATACACGTCCGGAAGCACAATCCGCCAAGGAAAGTTTGGCGCTGCGTTTGATGAATTTCCGCTGAAATTGTTCATTTCGAAGTTCGCCGAGTGGCGGAACAATAAGCAGCCTTAGACGCGGTGAGGCTGGAAGATATATTCGACGTGTTACCAAAGAAACAACTCGAATTGACAATCGCTGGGTCGTATTGTTTCGTTCGAACAATACTGGCACGGTGTAGAAAACGGCGCGAGCAACGGGGAAAGCAAAGTTGCAGTTAAGAAGAAACGATAGCTATAGATCGGAAGCAGCCCTGGCCGTTTACCGAGTTGGAGAAAATCTGAAATTCGGTTCGTGGAGCTTTAAACCAATCGTATTGCTCGGATCATTTCACATCCGGTTATCGCTCGCTTCGATCATTACAGGATCGCTCGAGCGCGGATGAGATCTGGGATAAGTAGAGGTGGATCAGAGGACGCTGAATATTGCGAAGGAAAAATCGGCAATCGAGTTAAGAAACGAAATCACGATTCGCGAATTTTTCTAGTCTTTCGTATCGTTTATCTTTATAGATAGTTTATGGATTTCGTTTTGGTTTTTTCCTTCTATAACAATTCTTATTTTTGCACTTGGTCTAAGTCATCCGGAGTGTACGATATATTAGGGTATCATAATCTCGTTGGACTATAATTTTTCAAGCGTTTCTTCGACATCTCCCGGCAACGAACATCAACCATTCACGTTCTTTTCCACATACAAGTGTTGAGTAGCAATATCGCGAGAAGATAATTAAAATCGTGTTAAAATCGGGAGAATTTTTTAAAGTTCGTTACGTACAAATTTTCATGCCTTTCAGCTAGAGTAACCGAATTGAGATTAAAGTTGATTTAAATGTAATTACGTATAATGCGCATAATTCCCGGAAAAGAGGGAACTTTGTTCTCTTGTATTTTTCATTCGAATATACTCGTGAATATGTATATACGTGTAAATAAGGCTGTTCGAGAGATTAATTATATGATCAATTCGTTATTCGAAATTTAACGGAAAATTCATCGGTCAAAGGATACTCTCGTATCATCGATATGACCTTCCTCGATATGGAATCTTTTCCACGAAAACAACGAATAGTTAGCCGAGGATTTTAGCTTAGGTAACGATTCGCAGCTTAACCTCAATCCGACGGTTCCACGGACCTGGCGAGCTTAGACTCGAGTTAGGATTAAGAAGGCTATATAAACCCGCCATAAATCCACTGTTAGGGCGTTTAGAGCGTTTGTACGGTCAGAAAAGCGATCTCTTGATCTTTCGATGCCATCGAACTTTCTGAAAAGACGGTACTCGACCATTTTCGCCTACGAATTGCTCGATCAACCGTACTACTGACGTGCAAGTCTTCTCAGTAATTCTTGTTGGTTTCTCGAACGATTAATTGCTGCGTTTGATATCGATTCAGAGTAGTCGAAGTTAATTTTCGAATCCGTAGAAATTTCTCAGCACCAGAATTATATCTAGAGCGTAATAAAATAAATTAAATTACTTCATAATTGAAGGAAACAATTTTTTAGTTCTTCTTATAGAACTGGTAAAGTTGACTCGTATTAATAAAATACTGTAATATCGTACAGTTTTCATCGCGTATACGTAACTTTACGAAAGTGCAAAGCACAAGTCACTCGGGAAAAGCCTGAGCGATGCGTTAGAGCCTTAACCATATTAAAAGTATGAAAATGTAAAGTATGCTAAGAATGATCCGAGGATAATTAGTTGTCGGTTAGTTGCAAATTGAGCAGTTATTATTGAATTATCATCGAGTTGTAAAGTCGAGTGTTGAAACAATTCCAGAGTCGTTATAAATTCGTATCGAGAGATAACACCATATCTTTATCGTGACTAACACATTTTTATAATTTATTAACCCTTTACGGTTCTATGTCGAGTGTGACTCGACGTCTTTTTCAGTCGAAGTAAATTCGAAATAAAAGATATAAAAGTCTTAAGGATTGTCGTTAACAAAATTGAAATATAATTCGGATTGGAAAGGGTTAATAAACATTACCATCGTCCAATCACTACAATACCGATTAGCGTTTCTAATGACCATTATACGAAAAATCAATTCTGAAAACTTCTTACGAAACGAGAAATAATTTCTCTCTAAAATTACCGAACTTATATACGCTAAATCCGGACCTCGATATTTCCATCGATATTCGAATTTGCCCGGACGAGAACTCGTCAAGGCATTTGAAGTGGAGGCAAAGGTAGGAAAGGACGGTCGTCCTCTCCGAAATTTCATATTATACGTCATTCACACGTATAATTAATCGAAGCTGAAAAAGCGCAGTGGGCCGTGCCAGGGGATTAAATCCGCGGGTATAATCCGCGGCGGGTTGCACAGCTGGCCAACTGCTGCGCGCGTGTTCAATCGGCCGGCCAGTTATGCTTAATCTGATCGTATCGACGGCGAGAAATCAGCGTGCCGCGAATGGCAATTAAACTCTTAAACGGTCCGCGTTGTGCACGGTTCCTCGCAGTCGGCCTCGTTCCTCCGCTTCTGCCGCTGGCGTGTCGTGGCCATCTTTCATTCCCACCCCGCAGCGTTTCCAGCAATGTACATTACCGTATCCTCGTAACTTAACGCTAGAACCCGGGGAATTTCATCCTGTCCGGGACTCCGTCGGCGGTCATTTCGGTCGTCTGCCATTTTCTTGATTTCGCCGCGCGCCGCTCTGAGAAATATCCCCACCGAATGACATTTTCACCACAACGAAATATGTTTCGCGATGTGTTTCACTCGTCAGTCTATGCGACTCCGTTCTTTTTTATAATAAACCGCGGGAAAATGGAGGGAATCGTGAGTCGACCCGTCGTAAGAATAAAATTGAGATATTTTTTGGAAGCAAGCTGTTCCTCGACATATGTCTTTTTCCGACTTCGATTACCGTATTTTTACGGTCGATTCTTGATTACAGTCATGGTGTACGGTAAAAATAAAATCCACGTAATGTCTGTAATATCGTAGTTGCTCCGCGTGATTCCGCTTTCGATACTCGCGAAGGCTATGCTTGCAACGTAACGGAAGAACGAGATACGATAACGTTGCGACGCGATTTTTTATCTTACGTTATTCCACGTTACCTAATATTCTGGAATCATGCCCCAAGGTGATAAATTGAGTATTTCCTGCGAATAATAAGAATTCTCCTGGCCTACTTTTCCTGCCGTCGCGTCAAAGAAGCTCACGCTCGACTATACTGCACAGGAAGCGAATTAAATTAGGATCCGTACACGATCACGCGTCGTTAACGTTCCAAAAGGTGCAACGTCCAGAATAATTCTACCAGAAGCTTAAAACTGGCGGGACATCGAAGTCGCGGGACCAGGGAACGTAAGCAGAAAAATAACGAGGATGAAGGACACGAGAATTAGCAAAGCGAGCGAGAGATCCCGGCTTCGAGTCATCGCAATTTGCGGCAAATAAATTATAACCCGGAGAGTGATTTAATTGCTCGGGCCAGCCCAGTGTCTCATGCAAAGTAATCCGTTTTAATGAACGGCCAGTGGTAGAAACATTTCGACCCAGCCCTTTGTCCTTAGGATCCTCCGTTTCGTTCTAGCGACCCATCTATAGCTCCTCGATTTCGTTATTCCAGTCTCGTGAATGCCGATACTATTTTCTTTTCCGAGGACGGCTCAATGTGGCTGCGAGAAACGACCGGCTCTCTCCCTTTTATTTTCCACCCTTCCATCGCGTCCCCGTCTATCCACCACTCTCTATCCCCGGCTGCTTTGTCCGCTCAGCTTCTTTTTTCTTCCACTCTGTCCAACCGCCGCGTCGAATTCGTTTCCGGGAAAAAAGAGAGCCGGCGAATCGACGGTGCAATTATAACGAGAGGTAGACGTCGTTAAGACGTTCGGTGCCGTTGGTTCAGCGGCGGAAACTTCTCGAGTATCGCTCGTTCAAAAGTTTATTAAGGTTAGCGAGAGCCTTGGAAAACTTGTTTTCTCTCTGTAACGTGGCCAACCCCGGCGAAAACAATACTCGGGCGGAAGCTGTTGTCG